>PVLC010019003.1:0-12069 GCA_004027655.1 Graphiurus murinus | reverse complement strand
TACACACGTGTTCACAAGTTTTCATCAATCTTGGATGTCTAAGGAATGCCTAGTTACAGTAACCCTTGCCAGCCAGGCATAGTGGTGGTACCTGGCATCCCTCCTTCTCAGGACTCCAAGACAGGAGGATTGAGCCCAGCAGTTTGAGACAAGCCTGGGCAGCACAGCAAGACCCTGTCTCAAAAAAAAAAAAAAAAAAAAAAAAAAAAAAAAAAAAAAAAAAAAAAAAAAATATATATATATATATATATATATATATATATATATATATATATATATGCCAGGTGTGGTGGCACACACCTGTAATCCCAGTACTTGGGGAGGCAAAGACAGGAGGATTGCAGATTTGAAGGCAACTTCAACAACTTAGGCCTGTTTCAAAATACAAAAATAAATAAAGCTGGGGGTATAGCTCAGAGGTAGAACACCCTGGAACTGAGAAAAATGGTGACAATGAACAGGTGACCATCAGACATATGGCTCCGGTATCGACCTTGGGCAGACAGCATCTTGGGACCAGCTCTGCCACTTCCCAGCTCCAGAAGCCTGGCCAGGCCATCCTATCATCTGCAGATTTGTAGTGATGGCATCTCCCCTTTCGGATCACTGGGAGAGTTTAATGAGCTAATATTTAATATGGTTCGGTCGCCCCTTGGCAAATGTTAGCTGCTACGATTACAGTTCTTTATAGTTATTATTATTTGAATTCAAATGATAGTTTGGCACTTAGCTGAGCCACCTTGAACAACTTACGTAACCATTGAGCCTCACTCTTCATCTTTTTTTGTACTTTTATTGGTGCATTGTAATTATGCAGCACAGTGAGATTAAAAGTGATACATTCAGCCGGGCGTGGTGGCGCACGCTTGTAATCTCAGCATTCGGGAGGCTGAGACCGGAGGATCCGGGTTCGCGGCCAGCCTCAACTACCTAGTGAGGCCCTCCGCAACTTAGTGAGACTCGGTTTCAAAATAAAGAATAAAAAAATAGGGCTGGGGGTATAGCTCGGAGGTAGAATGCCCCTGAATTCAATCCCCAGTACAGCAAAAAGAAAAAAAAGGGGGGGGTACATTCATACATGCACACACACCACTTGGAGACTCTTCTATCACAACCTGGAATAACATCAACTTCCAAGAAGTCAGGGAATGAGCCCATGGTCCTTGCACATGGTAGCAGCTTGAACATACAAACAAAATTGTGTCTTGATGTTGAGTTGTGTTTAGCCCTTTTCAGAGCACTTTTTTTTCTGTTTGTTTATTTTTATTTTTTGGATGGAACCCAGTTTCTGCCCATTCCACCTCCAGTCGATATCTGGTAACTGAGTAACATTCTGACATAGTTCTTGGGGCAACCATCCAATGTTTCATTTGGTCACAGACCAGTTCATCTGTTCTATACAAAAGGGCACTATGCTTGCAAGCTCTACGTGTTCCCCTGTTAAAAGCAGCCCCACCTGTTTTCTATAGTATATCCCAACAGGGGGAGGAGGCATTACAGTCTCAGTGGAACAAGTCCTCTATTGTGTGGTGCCACTCATCCCATTCTGGGCTGCTGTGGCTCCAGGTTCATAAGGTCATCTAGTTGTCTGCACCCGGAGATTTGCCATGGGAGACCTTCAACTGCTTCCACTGGTAGTTCAGTGCAGACCCAAGAATGGGAGGTGTTGTGCAGCCTTGCAAACGTATGTGCATAGCAAAAGCAGGCTGTTCCCTGCCATTAACCTGGACAGTAGAAGAGGGCAGAGAGAGAGAGACCATCATAGAAAAGTCATTCCCTTGTGGGAGGATGTAGGTGACATGTAAGAGAACAGTGGCCGCTCCAAGGTGATAGTATGACACCAAAGTGCCCTGGGTAGGAAGTAAGGGGCTAGGAACATTCTCCACAGTATACAATGGAATAGGCCACAGTCTTATGACCTGCACACCTTTCAAAATCATGCCTTCTGTTCAAGGGGGAAATGTGACTTGTACCAGGTGGGGTCAGGCAGCTATCCAAGGGTTTAGTTGTAACTGGACCTTCTGTCCCAGGTCCCATGGCTCCAGGAGACACCTGCACACACCATGGTCACTCCCAACATCTTGCCACCCCAGGGCCAAAGGTTTAGATGCAGGGAGTAAGAGGGCTTCTTATCTCACCTCTGGTCAAAAATGGGGTTCCTTTGAGTTTCCTGTTACCTTCAAAGTAATGAGGCATTCCTGCCACTCTTGGGATGCCCAGTGCTGCAAGGGTGCTCATTTAAAAGCTGCATTGCCACAGGCACTTGTGGCAATGGGGAGGGAGGGAGGTAAGGCTTTCAGCTTATCCTTCTGGAGTCTGTTAAAGCACTCAATCATTCCAGCTGCTTGAGGCCAGTAGGGAACATGTGACTGCCAGTGTATTATCACTATCCTTAGCCCAAGTCTATACCTATTGGTCTGTAAAGTGGGTACCTCTGTCACTTGTCACTACTGAGGGCCAAACATAGGCTGCTGACAGCTGTTCAAGGAGAGCTACAGTATGTCGCTAGTCAGCCTATGCCACAGGGTATGCAAAACCCAAGCCTGTGGCCATACCCAGAATGTGCTGCAGTCCCTGTCCATTGGCAGTGGGCCAATTCCTGTGAAGATCAAGAACCAGGGTTGTAGGAACCCTACACACCAAGGATGCTGCCATATAGTGGGTAAGAGCCCCAACACTGGCCTGTGAGCCCCTGGTATGAGCACCTACATGCCCTAGCTTCTTTTGCAACCACAGTGCTACTGATGGGGACTCCAGGAGTAGTCAGAGAACCCAAGCTTGCACTAAAGCATTGGTAGCACCATCACTGGGGGTTGGTAAAGGCCTATTTCCTGGAACGTGATGCATGGTAGCTCTTTCGCAGGGTCCCATTTCCACATGTCCTTTCACATATCCTTTCCCCACAATGGGCAGTGCCAAATCAACCAATCTTGTGTTGCCCATCAGGGCTTCCACAAGGTTAGCCTCCAGTCTCCTTTCTGAGGCTTATCCAAACTGCTTGAAACTTAGCCCATTGGCTAAAACATCTGGCACCAGTCCCATACTAAAAGGTCCCTGGCAAGATGTAAGGCCACAGGCGCCCACATGGATGGCTGTCCATGACAGGAGCTACTGGTATACCATGCTTCTGCAGGTATAGTGGTCCTTCCTTCCTCATAGGGATTTGGAGCCTCTCCCATTTCCGTGGGAGGATACCACACTTTCATGCATCTTAGGGCTTTCCCTTCCTCATAGGGACTTCAAGTGCCTCCCACTTCTGTGGGTTAGGAGGGAGCTATTGCTCAGAAATGCACTGGCTCCAGCAGAGCATGTAGCTGCTCAGACAAAGGGCTACTAGAAAACCATGTTGTTGCTCTAAACATGCACCCCATTTCCTCAAAGTGGACATCTGGGCTACCCTGTCCTTGAGGGCTCAAGTCAGCCTTCAATAGGGTGGGTAGTCTGCACCATCACTGATCCAGTGACTATAATGGGTTCACACACTAAGAGGGCAGCATATACAGCTGCTGTTTTTCAATGAGAGTAGCACACCTCTGCCCCTTTCCATAAATGTGACTCAAACCCAATCAGGGTAATCCTGGTGCCTTGTTCTGTCATAGTTCCCACCCAAAACCTGTGCCATTTACTTGGACTGTTAGCAGGACAGGAAGGGCAAGGTCCACTACCCACAGAGTTTGTGCCATCCCACTACCTTCCTGCTGGCAGTAAACGCAGTTTCCATTTCAAGGTCCCAATTCCAAGTTGCTCCTTATGGACAAAGTGGTGTAATGGGTGTATAAGCATAGCTAAGTGGGGTATAAACATTCATCAAAATCCTAAAGACCCAGATAGGTCTATAATTGTTTGATCATTCCCAATTGAGGCTAGGCTTGTATCTTGTCTATCACTGCTTCATGTGTCACCTTTGTCCTACCTGAACAAACAACTCCCAAGAATTTTACAGAATTCCCAGGTCCCTGGGCCTTGTCTTCATTGACAGCCCACTCCATTCCTGTAGAGCGGCATGGAGGCTGCATGCAGCTGCTTCTCTCTGTAAGAGAATCAAAGGTTAGCATATCATGATATAATGGAACAAGCATACAGCCTCAGGCTTCTACTAGGAGGCTAAATTCTGTGCCATCAGGCCCTGACACAAGGTGGAACTATACATATATCCCTGGGGCAGTACCAAAATGGTCCACTGCCACCCTTCCCAGGTAAAAGCAAATTGTTCTTGGCTTTGGAGGAAAAAGAGGGATTCACCAAGTCTACACAGTGGAATTGTACCAGTTCATGTGATAGGTGATCTATCCATTCTGAAATGTTGGGTACTGCTGCATACAAGGGCAGTGTCACTTTATTTAGCTCTTGGTAGTTCACTGCCATGTGCCAGAAACCATCACATTTTTGCATTGGCCATACAGGATGTTGAATGGGCTATAAATTGGGTGGATTATACTTGCCTCTTCTAGCTTTAGTAGTGTTTGTCCAATTTCCTTATTCTCCCCACCCCCACTAACTTGTACTGCCATACATTCACAATGCCAGTAGCTTGGAAATGTTTTAAGGACCACAACGGGAATGTCCTCTAGTGATAGTCTTTATGACATTCATCTATAGCCGGAATTCTCCAATTTGTCTGCACAGTCAATCCCTCCCAGATTATACTCAGTTATGGGGGATATATACATGTCATATTGCTTAGGAGGCAGACATCTGATCCCCAAAGTCATAGGAGCAAGTTGCAGTGGACTCAATAGGGCCATGCAAAGCTCATGCAGTGGCAGCTAAATATTGCTCTAATTCCTCCTCCCACTGCTGCAGCTCCTTGGTGTCATAGCTGGCGTGCTGCAGCACCACTGAGAACATTCAGGCCATATCAAACATAACACAAAAATCCATGGAGCTTGTATCCCATGGGGAAACGTAAACCCTCAAAAGGAAGTTGGAGAGAGCCTAAGATGGCATCTGAGTGAAACACCTCTCCTTAGGCGCTGTGAGCTTGAATCAAATCTTGATTCTTGATGGAAGAAAAAAATGCAACAAAAATTGAACAAAGCAATGAAAATTGAACTACAGCTGAAGAGAACCTAGAAAGCTGACCAGAAAGAGCAAAGGAGCCTGTCCGCGTGGCAGCGGCACATGCCACAGAGCGGCAGCCACCATGGAGCCAGCCACCCAGCATGGGGTCTACTAACACCAAGATATCTAATGACCCCCTGCATACCCAGGGACCAGACATGGAGTAAGCAACTCCAGAACTTCACATCCTAATCAGGTGGCATATCCCCACACAATCAATACTGACTGGAACGTGTGGTATGACCAGCCTAAGCCCACGGCGCAGCCACCCTAGCTCACCTCTCCCTCCAGATTCAGAGCAGCGATCAACTGCACTGCAGAGTTTGAATCAAAATTGCCGCAAAAGCAGCTTTTTGATGGAAGGAAAGAAAAGCAAAGCAGCAAAAAAGTGAACAAAGCAATGAAAGCAGCTGAACAGAACCCAGAAAGCACACCAGGGAGAACAAAGAACCAGCGCGCGTGGCAGTGATATGCGCCGCATAGCAGCAGCCGCCACTGAACCAGCCACCCAGAGCAGGGCCTATTAGCACCAAGACCTCTAACGACCTCCTGCGCACACAGCAACCAGATCCTCACTGGATCAACAGTGATCAGAAACACCTGGGACAACCAGCTTAAGCCCGCAGCGAGGAACACCCCGGGTTCAAGGCCAGCCTCAGCTACCTAGTGAGGCACTCCACAACCTTGTTTCAAAATAAACAATGAAAAAATAGGGCTGGGGGTATAGCTCGGAGGTAGAATGCCCCTGAGTTCAATCCCCAGTACCGCAAAAAAAAAAGAAAGAAAGAAAAAGATAAAGTAAGGATAAATTTAAAAATTCCCAGAAACTAGTGAAAACAGAGACACAACATATCAAAACCTGTCGGACACTTTGAAGGCAGTACTAAGAGGAAAATTTATAGCACTGAGTGCCCACATACGAAGAACAGAAAATAACCAAATAAATAACCTAATGACAACAGCTCAAAGCACTTGAAAAACAAGAGCAGTCTAACCCCAAAACTAGTAGAAGACAGGAAATTATGAAAATTAGATCAGAAATTAATGAAGTAGAGAATTTAAAAAAAATACAGAAAATCAACAGAACCAAAAGCTGGTTTCTGGAAAAAATAAACAAGATAGATAAACCACTGGCCAACCTAACCAAAAGAAAGAGAGAATCAACCCAAATTACCAAAATAAGAGATGAAAAAGGCGATATTACCACTGACAGTGTGGAAATACAGAGGATCGTCAGAAACTATTTTGAAAAACTATACTCAGTGGTGGCGCACACTTGTAATCCCAGCATTTGGGAGGCTGAGACTGGAGGATCAGGGTTCGCGGCCAGCCTCAGCTACCTAGTGAGGCACTAAAAAAATAGAGCTGGGGGTGTAGCTTGGAGGTAGAATGCCCCTGGGATCAATCCCCAGTACCACTAATCTTCCTAAATTGAGTCAAGAAGATAACTTAAACCAACCAATAACAATCAAACAGATAGAAACAGCAATAAAGTGTTTAC
Source organism: Graphiurus murinus (assembly GCA_004027655.1). Classification (NCBI taxonomy): domain Eukaryota; kingdom Metazoa; phylum Chordata; class Mammalia; order Rodentia; family Gliridae; genus Graphiurus; species Graphiurus murinus. Next base: position 5,507 of record PVLC010019003.1, on the reverse strand, counting down.
CATCAAACAAAAGCCCAGGGCCAGATGGTTTTCCAAGTGAATTTTACAAAACATTTATAGAAGAGCTAATCACAATACTCCTCAAACTATTCCATGAAATAGAAAGAAACGAGACCCTCCCAAACACTTTCGATGAAGCCAACATCACATTAATATCAAAGTCAAATACCAACAGCTCAAGAAAAGAAAACTATAGGCCTATATCATTGATGAACTTAGAAGCAAAACTGCTAAACAATATACTAGCAAACGCATTCAAAACCACATCAAGAGCCGGGCGTGGTGGCGCACGCTTGTAATCCCAGCATTCGGGAGGCTGAGACCGGAGGATGCGGGTTCACGGCCAGCCTCAGCTACCTAGTGAGGCACTCCGCAACTTAGTGAGACTCGGTTTCAAAATAAAGAATAAAAAATAGGGCTGGGGGTGTAGCTCGGAGGTAGAATGCCCCTGAGTTCAATCCCCAGTACCGCAAAAAAAAAAAAAAAAAAATCAAGAAAATTTTACATGACCAAGTCGGGTTCATCCCAGGGATGCAAGGCTAGTTCAACATACAAAAAACAATCCATGTAATTCACCACATAAACATAATCAAAGACAAAAACCACATGATCATCTCAATTGATGCTGAAAAAGCATTTGACAAGATCCAACACCCATTCATGTTAAAAGCACTGCAGAGAGTCGGAATAGAAGGAACATACCTCAACATCATAGAGACAATATAGGCCCACAGCCAACATCATATTAAATGGAGAAAAAGTGCAAGAGCTCCCACTAAAAACAGGAACAAGACAAGGATGTCCATTATCACCTCTTCTGTTCAATATTATACTTGAGACTCTAGCCAGAGCAATAAGACAAGAGAAGGAAATCAAAGGGGTAAAAATAGGTAATGAAGAACTAAAACTATCCCTTTTTGCAGACGACATGACACTATACTTAGAAGACACAACAAACTCGACCAAAAAACTTATAGAAGTGATCAACAAATTCAGCAAAGTGTCTGGATACAAAATCAATCTTAAAAAATCAGAAGCTTTCCTGTATGCCAACCATAAATCAGAAATCCAGAAAACAATTCCACTCACAATAGCACCCCCCAATATAAAATACTTAGGGATAAACCTAACTAAAGAGGTCAAAGACCTCTATAAGAAAAACTATAAAAAGTTGAAAAAAGAAATTGATGAAGACCTTAGAAGATGGAAAGATCTTCCGTGCTCTAGGATACGCAGAATAAATATCACCAAATGGCCATCCTCCCAAAAGTGATCTACAGATTCAATGCAATACCCATGAAATTACCAAGGTCACTCTTCACAGACATAGAAAAATCAGCCCTTAAATTCATTTGGAACAACAAAAAAGCCCAGAATATCCAAAGTAGTTCTTAGCAACAAGAACCATGCAGTAGGTATCACAATACCTGACTTCAAACTCTACTACAAAGCCACAGTAATAAAAACAGCATGATATCGGCACAAAAACAGACACATAGAACAATAGAGCAGAATAGAAGATTCAGAAACAGACCCACGTGCTTACAGTCAACTGATCTTTGACAAAGGAGCTAAAAATATAAACCGGAAAAAAGATAGCCTCTTTAACAAATAGTGTTGGTGAAACTGGTTAACCATATGCAGGAAAATGGAAATAAACGCCACTTTCTCACCCTGCACAAGAGCCAATTCAAGGTGGATCAAAGACCTGGAAGTCAGGCCAGAGACCTTGCAGCTACTTGACGAGGGCATAGGCACAAGTAAAATTTTTCTCAACAAGACCCCAAAAGCAGCCAGGCGTGGTGATGTACGCTTGTAATCCCAGCATTCAGAAGGCTGAGACCGGAGGATCTGGGTTCACAGCCAGCCTCAGCTACCTAGTGAGGCTCGGTTTCAAAATAAAGAATAAGAGAGATTAGTCAGTCACCTAACATAAAAAATCGAATGCTCTCGCTAATATATGGAAGCTTGAGAGAAAATGGGACATAAGAGGGACTCCAGATGAAGAAGGAGAAACCTTAGGTAAGCAAAGAATTTGACTTAATGGAAGGTGATGGGGGCAGGGGGGAAGTCCTAATGTACATGATGTACTTTCATGAACATATCAAAGTCAATCACTAAACTAAACTTGAGAAGGAGGGAGGGCAAAGGGGTGGGACAGAAATTGGGGAAGGGTTAAATGAGAAATGTGTGCATGTATGTCTTTATCAGCTTGTACCTAACAAAGGTGTATGATTACAATGCACCAATTAGAGCTGGGCGTGGTGGCCCATGCTTGTAATCCCAGCATTCGGGAGGCTGAGACTGGAGGATCCGGGTTCGCGGCCAGCCTCAGCTACCTAGTGAGGCACTCCACAACTTAGTGAGACCCTGTTTCAAAATAAAGAATAAAAAATAGGGCTGGGGGCATAGCTTGGAGGTAGAACGCCCCTGAGTTCAATCCCCATTACTGCAAAAAAAAAAAAAAATGCACCAATTAAAAAAATAAAATTAAGCCGGGCGTGGTGGCGCACGCTTGTAATCCCAGCATTCGGGAGGCTGAGACCGGAGGATCCGGGTTCGCGGCCAGCCTCAGCTACCTAGTGAGGCACTCCGCAACTAAGTGAGACTCGGTTTCAAAATAAAGAATAAAAAAAAAATAGGGCTGGGGGTATAGCTCAGAGGTAGAATGCCCCTGAGTTCAATCCCCAGTACCACACACAAAAAAAATAATAAAATAAAATAAAATTATAAATAAATAATTAGGGGGAAAAAAGGAAGTTGGATATCAAGAGCAAAGGGAATGGCTCATGGGTTCCCCAAGCAGAGCAAATATTCACAAGGGGATTCTTTCTGAAACCTGTTCTGGCCCAGGTGGGCAAGGATTCAGATTCTGGGGTTAGACTAGAATCAAACAGTGTAGAATTCAAACCTAGCTTCAGCCACTACCGCCTCACTACAAGCAGCCCACCCCAAGCCTGTGAAATGGGGGTGATCACTCTTCCCTACGTGATCAACTCACAGTTGCTGGGCTCAAACAGTACCTGGCACAAGGTGAGCACCAGGCTACTTTCCATGTCATATACTTGTTTACATCCTGGAGAAGTGTGTGTGTGCGTGTGTGAGTGTGTGTGTGTGCGCGCGGACACGCGCATGTGTGTGTGTGTGCATGCATGCATATGTGCACTCAAAGGAGGGCACCCAAGCCAGTTGTCAGCCACGTCCACCTGACCCTCTGGTATATTGTTACAGTCATGCATCTCTTAACTATGGGACATGTTCTGAGAAATCATCCTTAGGAAATTCTCTCGTTGTGTGAACACTGTAGTGTGCACTTACATAAGGTCATATATGCGGCACTTTGCTAACCAAAACTTCATTATGCAGAGCGTGACCATGCACCCGAGCCTCATTCATTCCTCCCCTCTTCTAGGTAAGATCTATTAAATTCTGAATCATAGAATTGGCCCTGCTTCCTGACACCATCTAGTTCAGAACAAGGCTCCATTTTCAGGAGTCTTCCCTCAAGCCACCCAAGCAAGCCCAAAGCCTCTAAGTCCTTTCCTGCACCTCTTCCCAGGCGCCCCACTACCCCCCACGTTCTGTGTTTTCTCTAGCAACAAGATAACACACGTGACTGACTTTGACTGCAGGGTTTTCCTGGTTTCTTTGGCTGGAGTGCATTGTGCACTGTAAGCCCCAGATATCTCCCTGAAATGAGTGACTGTCCCAACTAAATGCAGTCACCCCAGGGGAAGGGAGAGGGGGCAGCACCTCGGGGAACTGGGAGACAAAGCTGCCAAAAGGAGATGGCTTCTGGAACTGCAGCCCCAGAAGCCCGCAGGCGGGCAGCAGAGGCAGGAAGGGCGGGAGGCGGTCACACTATTCCTCACCGGCTCCAATCTCAAATTTGCATGCTTTAATGTGAAATGTAATTTCAGATACTGAGTTACGGTGGTGAGCTCGTGAGGGGTGACTAATGAGTCAGATTTATAAGCATTTGGCTCTCAGAGGTCTATGGCCTTCATGTGTCACCTCAAACCCCTGGGGAATTTCTCTCCTAATTCTCTTGGGAAGTCTTGGGCAGAGAGCTACTTTTGGGGCTGATTTGGAGGAGCAGTCTGCCCACCCCCAAGGTGTTCTGGAGACGCTCTGAAATCTCCACTTCTTTGAAATCAGTAGGGCTTTGCCCTGGGACTCCAGAAATGCTAAAAGCATGCTACTTGGCCCTCTACCTTCCTCTGAGGCCATGGCAGACAGTACTAATGGATTACCAAACCCCTTCCTGTTGAATCTGGACCCAGCCTTGGGCTTCTTAACAGGCAATCAGTTGGAATTGGCACTTCCTTCCCTTCCTGGGACAGGCACTTTCTGCTCTCTGCAGAACAGAGGAGAGAGGAGGTGGGACTCTGCTGCAGAAGACGGGTGGAGCACTGCTATTTCCGCTGCTGACTGCAAGAGCTGGCCCCTCATACCAGCTGTTGGGATGCTGCTTTGTTCAGGGAAGTTTAGGTTGATGGTCCAGGAAGAATATCCATGTAAAATTATAAATCTGCGAGCTCACCATTTACTCTCAAACTGCACACAAGTGAGAGACGCGGTCACCGGGATGCCAGGGTCCCCCTCAGCCTGGTGAGAAGCTGGTGTGACTACCTTGGGGACACCTCGGTGGGGCCAGGACCTCTTTTTTTCTCTCCTCTGCTGCCCTGGAGTGGAAGCAGAGGATATGCACTGAGGCTGGCTGGAGGTGGGCAGCACTCACACAGAGTGAACACAGTACTGATGGCAAGCAGAGGGCCCGGCAGCTTGGTCACCAGGCGGCACCCCCTCCACTGGGTGGTGTGGGGCAACCTGGGGTCACCACCTTCCAAGGGGTTCCTCTCATGTCTCCAGTCACCCCAAGGGAGGAATACAATTGGCTTTCCTTTTTCTTTTCTTTTTTTTTCAGGGAAGGAGACCCATTATCAGTTTCTTTCCTCTCTTTCTCTCAGTCTATTATACAATCAAGCCCTTCCCTGATATAACCCAAATTCATTGTAGAAAAACTAGAGACTCCGAATATCAGAAATGCTAAAACCACTCACAGTCCCTTAGAAGTAAGTATTAACATATATAAAATGGATCCTTGCAATTTTTTTTTTATATATTCACGCTTTTTAAGGTGTGTGTTATCGGGCGCCCCAGGCTGAACCCTCAGCCATGAGGCCCCAATAAAAGACGCCGGCTAAATGCTACTGGTTCGAACCTCTTTTATTATAACTCTCTCTTTCTGGGATCAAGGCGTTGCACAAACGATAACAAACACAGTGCAGAGGTCGTCTTTCCAAACTGCTTTTCCTACAAACTTCCAATAACCCCTCTCTCTAGCAACCCGACTTCCACTAGTAACCCACAATCTTTCTTCCCAGGACTTCCCCAGCAACCCGGCCAACCTCTTCCCAACCGCTTCTTCTTCCCAACCAATTCCTCCCAGAACTTCTCCCAGCAACTTCCCAGCCCAGCAACTTCCCAACCAGCCTTTCCCCAGC
>PVLC010019002.1:0-31279 GCA_004027655.1 Graphiurus murinus | reverse complement strand
AACACAGATGTCTTTAGATTTTTTGGTGTCTTCTTTAATTTCCCTCATCAATATTTTATAGTTTTTATCACAGAGATCTTTCACCACTTTGGTTAAATTTATTCCTGGGCATCTTTTTGTAGTTACTACAAGTGGGATTGCTTTCTTGGTTTCTATTTCAGATAATTTGCTATTGTTATATAGAAAAGCTACTAATTTTGTGTTATTTTTGTATCCTGTAACTTTCCTGAATTCATTTATTAGTTCTAATACTTTTTGGCAGAGTTTGGGGTAGTTTCTATATACAAGCTCACATTATCTGCAAACAGTGACAACTTGATTTCTTTAAACTTTTTTTTTCTTGCCAAGGGCATTCTACCTCTGAGCTACACCCCCAGCCCTGTTTTATTTTTTATTTTGAAGCAGGGTCTCACTAAATTGCTGAGGCTGGCCTCATACTTGCAATCCTCCTGTCTCAGCCTCCCAAATACTGCCTGATTTCTTTAACAATTTGATTCCTATTATTTTTGGTTTGTACAAACTAAAAAACATCTTTTGATTATAACAAGCTATTTTGATATGTTAGCAAGTTAACATGATCATAAAGGTAGGAACAGAAATGAGCAAAAGAACAAGAGAAAATACATTCATAAAAACATTCTGCAAGCTGGGTGTGGTGGCACACCTTGTAACTTCAAGGCCAGCCTCAGCTACTTAGTGAGGCCCTCTGCAACTTAGTGAGATCCTGTTTCAAAATAAAATAATAAATAGAGCTGAGGGTATAGCTTGGAGGTAGAATACCCCTGAGTGGGCAGTACTGGGTTCAATCTCCAGTACCACACACACACACACACGAAGCAAACAAACCCCCTACTCTGCAATTGTGTTCTAGTCCTCCCTGAATTTTTATTGTGTGTATGTGGGAGCGGGGGGGTAACTGGGGATTGAACCCAGGGGCATTCTACCTCTGAGCTACCCCCTCCAGCCCTATTTTTTTTTTAAAGTAAGGTCTCACTAAGTTGCAGAGGGCCTCACTAAGTAGCTGAGGCTGGCCTTGAACTTGCAATCTTGTCTCAGCCTCCCAAGTACTGGAATTACAAAGCATGCACCACCACAGCCAGCTACACTTTGAATTTTTGACATACCATTTCTTCCTATAGTGCCTATTGCTTAGATATTAATGCAGTTATCATTTTTTAGTCTAATGCTGTGTATTTTCAAAGAGTCTTGTTTTCAAGCTCACTAATTCTTCTTGGATCTGTACCGCTGTTGATGCCTCTATTGTTTTTAATTTCACTGAGTATATTTTTCAGCTCGAGAATTTGACTTCTTATAATTGCTTCCATCTCTTTGTTTCTGTTAGAGTATTCAAACATTTCTCTGTTTTCTTCAAGCTCATGCAGTTTCTTTAAAACAGCTGTTTTAAATTCCCCAAGAGTTCTCTCATGCTTCTTACTGCCTGCTCAGTTTCTGGCACCTTAGTTTGAGTGCTAGGTGATGTCATGTTTCCTGAAAGCTTTTGATGCTTGTTGGTGTGCAACATCGTCCGTGCTCTGAAGGATGGGATATTTGTTCCCATCTTCCGAAGCTGGCTTTGTGTCTCTTTCCAGTATTTTAAGCAGGCTGCTTATTGTCACCTGTAGTCACTTCCATTATTTCAGCACTAGATGGCACCCACGTCCAGATTTGCTTGGAGTCCACTTGGTGTGTTATCCGTTTCAGTACTAGAGTGCAGTGCAAGCATAGGTTCGTCCCAGTATTCTGTGGGTGCATTGTTCAGAAAGAAACAGGAGAGTACCTAAAGATAGTCTTTCCCCCACAAGCCTCTCCCCAGATGCCCTGTCCAGTTACTAGTCTGTGGTTTGACACTGCAGGATTCTGCCTGACAGAATCTGGATGGACCACTCCCAGGCTCTAATGTCACACTTGTAGTCACCAAACTCACCAAGCTGTGACACACTCTAAGCCCACAACCTACCAAGACCAGCACAACACTGAGTTAGGCCCAGAACCCACAATGCTATGGACTGCCCATTTCCAAGGTGGACTCGGCCCAAAACTGCTGCAACCAACCACAGGTGAAGAAGAATCCAACAGACTGGGGCTGTGTCTTTCCCCAGGCTGTGTCTTTATTCCTGAGGCTCCATCCACAGGCAGGTTTGGGGATGGGCCATTAGGATCTTCCCAGTGTTAGATTTCACCAGCCCAGCACCAAGTTCCAGGGCGACATCTTATGCTTACTACCCTGTCCTACTCCCAGTGAATGGGGTCTTACTCTACACTAATCTGCCCAAGGTTAGAGTAGTTTGGTGAAGGCAGACCCTCGGCTACCTATGCTGATGCCAAGTCAGGTTGTGCTAGAAACTCATACCTACGAGGACCTGCAAAGTATAAAGGGTACACTGAGACCCACACCACAGCCAGCGGTGATATAGACCAAAACACTCATCTGTCCCACTGGGGTGCATGCAGGTCTCTTCCTGGTGTTCAAGCAATTCTAGAGTCCCATCTGCCAGCACTGGCAATAGCTGTGCTGCCTGAGGTTGGGGAATGGGTGGTGGAGACACTTGGCCACCAAGGCTGGTATTAAGGTGGGTTGCACCTTACCTATAGACTTGCAATCTCAGGAGGACATGTATTCTCCATTCTTCTTGTGTCTATTCTGCAGGCCACATGTTTATGCCTGACCCTAAAGCTAGTCTAGAGGCTCTACGGGCTCTAAGACTAAGCCCTGTGCTACTTTTCATGCCCTGCTCCCCAATTTGGAGGAAGGGTAGTAGAGGCTGTCAGCATCTCGCCTACCGCAGTTCCCAGTTCAGTCCACAGGTATTGGCATGGCAGTAGGAGTCATGGGGCTTTGCCCAGCACTGTTTCATCATGGTGGGCCTAGTGCTAGGCTTTGAGTCTAAGGCCTAAACTTAATTCTTTCTCCCAGCCCCAAGCAGGAGACATCTCTCTCCATGCTGGGCAGCTTGGAGTTAAGAGAAGGAAGGCTCGGGCAACTCTTTCCTTCCTGCTCCTTTAATAATCTGTTTGGTTAAACTAAAAGAAGGCATTATGGTCTCTCACCTGATTTCCTTAGCTCTTGTTCTAATAGTTTGGTATGGGAATAGCTATTTAACTTGGTATGTCTGTGGGGAGAGATAGCTGAAGGATCTCCACCTTTCTGTTATGAATGCCACACCTTTTTAAAATTGGAGTGTACTTCATGAACACCAAATTGAAAAGAATCAATTTAATTAGATAATGAGGCTTCAGCACAAAGTATTCTCAAAAGAAGCCTATACTGTTTACTAATTTCTATGAATAAAAACCACCAAGACATTAAGTGTATTGCTAACCTTCGTTTTTTATTTAAATATAGTGATCTTTTAACAGAATAAATGACCAAAAAATCTACATAGCAAATATTCCACATAAATGTAAACATGCATGTCTACTTCATAATTAAGCAAAATAAACTTTTAGGCACAAGATTTTAAAAAATCATGAAAGAATAAGACAATGAACCCAAGACGGAAATAAAAGAAGCAACAAAAACACATTCCATAACACTTCAATTGGTCTTGTCATCCAACCTACTGATTAAGGCCTGAGTTTCAGAAATCCTATGTTCCCTGCCAAGTGGAAATATCCAGTTTGGCTGTATCTAATATATATCCACATTACAAATAATTATCTTTCAAAATAATGTAATAAATACATCGTTCATACATATACACATATTCTCTCTCTCTCACACACACACACACACACACACATTCTGCTGAACCAGCCTCAAAGAGGGAAGAACTGTGGAATTTTCAAGTTTTCCTATCATTGAAGCATACCACATTGGGAAAAAAAAAAAAAAAAAGGATTCTGCTACAGAAATAAAGTGATGAGTGGCATTATTAGAAATATCTAGTTTATTTGAATTATATTTCCCCAAATCACATTTTTACTAAGGCTTGTCATGGCTCCTCAGACACTTCAGACTTAAATCTTCACCCTGCCTAAATGACCACAGTAGAGCAGACACTGTATAAAGAAAAGGTAATCTAACAATTCAGTTAGACTTCAGCATGGATATTTTCAATTTTGTCCAAACACCTGGAATGTTTTCTGTTTGTCCTCTGTACTTCGCTGGTTAGTTTTCTCTGCCTCCTCCCTCACCAGGCTGTAAATACCTGAATGGGATGACAGTCCCTGCTTTTAAGGAGCTCACACTGACTAGAGTTTAAGCAAGAGAAGTCAGTTTGCATACACAGGGCACTCCACGTGAGGTGACAAAGAGGAAGAGTCCATTGAAGATGGTGCCTACAGAACCTCAGAAGTGAGGTTTATAGTGGGGGGAGAGGAGCAGGACAGGGACAAGGCACAGAGACAGGAGAAAAAAGTCTTGGCTGACAGGATACTTGTGAGAAGTCATCTGTGAGGCCTCATTCTTGATTTCCGAAAGGGAAAGATTCCTTACTCTGGTGGGTAAAGGTGGTAGGGACAGCTGAATAAAACCATTAAAGGTTTTATGCAGAGAACAAAAACTAGAGTGGTGCCCAGAATAACTGTGCAGTACTGGGTGGGAGAGATGACAGAGAAGAGTCTGAAGCTCAGAAAGCTTCACTTAACAAGCCCAGTACCACACTCAAGTATTTCCTATAGAAACACTATCTTGACCAAACATGACAAAAACCACCATTCTGTCTACGTAAATCAAGGCTTTTAGAGAAGGGGTATGGGGGGGGGGGGTTAAATAGGTATTTTTAGTTCAAGTTCCTGGGACCTGTCCCAGTTTAAGCAAGCTAAGAGTAGTGGAGAATTCCTACAACTGGTAACAATTCAAGTCTCTCACTCATGACCTTCACCTTCCCTGAGCTTTTATTACCAAATAAATATAAAGCAGTTATCACTCACTATAAATTATAAATTTCTACCTGCCACTGAATCCACTGAGCCCTCATGAAGGGCAGAGGCTCCACAAGGTACCAGTGCACACCTATCACCTACACTTGGGCAGAGTGGTACAGGTGTGCTGCTGGGCACAGGCTCCTTGTCCCATCTCCACTCACTGGAGGCACCATGTGAATGAAACAGCTGACCTTCGAGGTGCAACTCTAACTGAAGCCCAACCATGGGCCATCCCTTTCCTCTCTAGGTCTAGACTGCTTCCCTCTGCTGTCTAGGGAAGTCGAGGCCATCTAAGTGATGGAAGGACAATCATCATTAATGTCTTGATGCTCACTGGACCAGATAGAAAACTACAGAAATGGGATGCTCCAGGTGAACACTTACTAAGACTCATTTGGAAACTGCACACTGGAGAAGGCAATCTCATGACTTTCTTCTGGTTTTCTATAAAAAATTCAAATCAGTCTGGGAGTCGGGCACAAATAGTGGTACAAAAACATAAACAGAAAAACCTGTTAAAGAATGTGCTCCCTCCATATTGCAGAACTCCTCTCTAGATTCTGGTTTCTGGGAACTTACAGCCGGTTCACTCATTCACAGAGGTTTCTTTACTACACCTCTCTTCCACTCCTGCTCCTTTGGAAATCCACTGAATGAAGGTCACTTAGGATGGATCCACATGAACTAAAAGCCTAAATTTGACTGAGTCACACACATCAGCACAGTAGCTGCTACTCATTCATTCAGCCTCATGCATTTAGGGACCATCCAGAACTGAATTCAAGCAACAAATACTCAATGATTTCATCTTTTGGAATCCAATAGAAGTGCCAATATATACCTAAAAGTTCCATGTGTTAGAATCTCTTGGTTCTAGTACTGAAATTCAAGGGATGGAGCAGTGAGAAAAGCCTGGACTGGGGGCAGGACCCAGGTCACAAGCCAGCTGTGTGCTTCCCTGTCCTAGTTTGTAAATAAAGGCATTGAGCTAGCAGATCTCCAGGGCCCCACCCAGCTGACACTGGAGAACTTCAAGGACTCCACTGAAGTTCGTTTCTACACAGGCTTATCAGAATAGATCACACAAAACTTCCTTACCACTTTTGTGTCAGTAACTGTAAGTGGTTTTAACATATTTCTATGATGAAGTTTGAGGTTTCCCTCTTCCTCCTTCCCCTTCAAAGACTTCTTCATTTCTCTGATGCAGACTACTCGGCCAAACACATGGCTACTGAGGGTTGAAACTGAATCACTGGCCTGGTAAAGACATGGCCTTTTGAGTAACCTAGTCCAAGGCACATTTGTCTGTTTTTCATTAACAATGTTAACTAAATAGAAATATAATTCTGTTAGGTCTTCTACAGATCTACTTAAACTTTGAAATAAGAGATTGTCCAAAAATTACATGAGAAAATCACCCATCACCACTAAGTTAAAGATGAGTATCTGAGAGCTCCAGAGCTTCAAACTGCTACTGCAGGCACTTATCCACAACATCCTCCTCCTGGCAGTGGACTCCACACGGAAGCAGCCCAGTCTTGTAGCATGTTTGTGCACCAAAAAGTCCATTTTGAAAGATCCAGTGCTAGTCATCACTGTCACTGCCAGACTCACTCAACTGCAAGTCATTTCCTACAAAAAGAAAACAATCAAACCAAAAGAATGGAATTTAAGAATAATTTCCTCATGGTTCTTTGGTTGACTGCCTTGGCTACCACACTGTAGTAAAACCTTGCTAATTCAACTTAACCCACTTTGTTCCATCATCCCAGATGTGGAATGCATATAAAAATGTAAATATGGTAAGTAATCATATAACAGATAATGAAATTACAGGATTAATAAAATTATGTTAGTACATTATGCTCTCCAACCTATTTTAATGCACCTGTGTCGATTTGGTTGCAATATTTACAAAATTCAAAACTTGAAACTTACTGGGTTAATTAGGGAGGAAAATCAATTTGACACATGGAAAAAAACTGGTGCAGTCAACATTTTTAAGGAAATGCTATTTTTGGTATCTACAAAGCACAGCAGTACTGCTTATTAGGATAGAGCAAGGGAGGATCGGGCCAGAAAGCTTTTATCCTTTTTTTGTACTAGAGGTTGAACCCAGAGGCAAGTTACCTCTGAGCTACACCCCAAGCCCTCTTTTATTTTTTATTCTGAAACAGGGTCTCACTAAGTTGCTGAAGAACCTCGCTAAATTGTTGAGGCTGGCCTTGAACATGCAATCCTCCTGTCTCAACCTCCCAAGTACTGGGATTACAGGTATGCACCACCACGCCTGGCTGCCAGACAGACAGTGTGTGTGTGTGTGTGTGTGTGTGTGTGTGTGTGTGTGTGTGTGTTGGGGGGTACTGGGGACTGAGCCTAGAGGCATTCTACCTCTGAGCTATACCTCCCGTCCAGTTTTATTTCTTATTTGAAAACAAGGTTTTGCTAGGTTGCTGAGAACCCTGCTAAGTTGTGAGGCTGGCTTGAACCTGCAATCCTACTGTATCAGCCTCCCAAGTACTGGGATTACAGGCGTGCGCCACCACGCCGAGCCTTGCAAGACAGCTTTTAAATGACGTTAATGAAAATATAAATAACTGAAATTCATTTGGTACAACTGTTCACATTAAGTTGCTTTATAAGAGCTAAGAAAATAGCAAGTGAAGCTCCTCATTATGGAAGCTGAATGCCATTTACACCAGCAGTATGCCAATCTAATGTCTCCTTTGGTACGTCTCTGTTTGAGACATTCATAGTATTTTATACCTCAAATCTGAACTACGGAGCTTTACAAACCCTAGATTCTTACTTGGCATGCAGAATTTAGAATTTAGGAGTAATTCAGTATTTCATGTTAATAGAAATGTATAGAACCCCAGCTGATACCACATGGATTAAAAAACAAAAATAAGCTCCTATGCTAATTTCTAGGCCAGTTCTCAAAATCTACTCTGAGGACTCGGGGTCCTGCAACCCTCTCATGGGAATCTGGCCCTGATGCCTTCCTTTTCTAACTCCCTACCTGTGTGAGGCCAGATTTCCTTCATATACTTCAACTTATACTGAAGGCAGAGCACACTGGCAAAATGTTGAGGCATTTTTGGTTGATACAGTGGAAGGAGGATTGGTACTGGCAGCTAGTGGTGTACACATCCTTCAATGCACAGAATAGCCCACACAACAAAACTGTACCCAGGCCCAAAGTCCACAGTGCTGAGGTTGAGATAACTGTCCAAGGTCCACAGCAGTAGGGCTAACTAAGTTAGCTTCCCCATCATACCTGCCAGACTTCTCAAACTTCCTCAAAGGAAGGTACAACAGAGGAGAGAGCATTCATCAGGACTCCAGAGAGAGAAAGGCATAACCTGTCCTCCCCCCATTTCTAAAACTAAGACATTTTTGTTCTTGTTTTCCTCTGATAGTATCAATTGCATTAAAAGCCACCCAAGCTGGGTGCAGTGGCACACACCTGTAATCCCAGCTACTTGAAAAGGCTGAGGCAGGAGGATTCCAAGTTCAAGGCCAGTATGGGCAACTTGGTGAGACTCTATCTCAAAATAAAAGAAAAAGGGCTGGGGATGTAGCTCAGTGGTAGAGCACTTGCCTAGCATATAAAAGATTCTGGGTTCAATCCTGGGACTGCATTAAAAAAAAAAAAAACCTATCTAAACATTTAATACCTTTCTTTTCCCTCTTGCCAAAGGCTAGCAGGTTTCTGAATAGAGGCAGATGATTCTTTCTATAAAGATCTGAAGGCAAGGGTAGTGTGGTGGCAGGTAGCTCTCCTTAAGCCTGGTATATGCAAAGACAGAAACCCACCTGTTCATGTTTCAGCATTTTCCAGAATTCACAAAACCCAGTTTGTGCCAGTGGGCAATAGGAGAGAGAAAGAACAGGTTTTTAGTTTTGTGCCTCTCTTTCTTTACTGTTTGGCAACACACTTCTTTCTGCTCCAAAGTTTCTTTGCAAGAGCCTTTTCTGTGTCCTAAATGCCTTCAGGTTTATGGATTCTGGTATGAGCTACACCATGGCCCTGTTGCAGCCACCAGAGGGAGAACACACTTACTGAGGGTGTTCATGAGCTGGTTGCTTCCTTGTGGCCGGCTGGTTCCATTGGCGACAGTGGGCCTGCTGTTGTAGGGCTGCTGGTGTGAAGGCTGTGGAGGAGAGGCAGGGCCATTGTCCTCGCCTCCACTGCTGGAGCTGTCGTCATCACTTCCTGAGGAGCTCTCAGAATCTGAGGAGCTGCTCCCACTGCTGCTGCTCATCTGCTCAATAATGTCGACTTCAGCTCTCAGCTCTGGAACAAAATGATAAGACACGGTCAGCATGGCAGCCATTCTCAAGGCATAGTGTTGAAACTTCTGTGAACAGTAAACTGGCAAAACCAATAGCAATAAGGAATAATTTATAAAAGAAGCTCCTGCTTCTCAATTCCTTAAAAACTCCAAGTAAAATTACCCAAACCAACAAACAAAACACCTTTCCAGGAGGCAAAAGTAATGTTAAATTCACCCAAAATAAACAAAAGCAGGCTGTTTTCAGAATAATGACTGTTCTGTATAAGAAACAAATTAAGTCTACTAATTATCTACTTTTAAAAAGACTGAATGATGAGGTAAAATCTCAAGTAAAGAGAAATACTATGCTAAAGGGATGAAAAAAATCTTTGACTAGAGTTGGAAAGTCTAAGTGCTTGTTTTAGATTTATGTCTAACCAGCAGTGAGAGCTGAGTGGAAGTCAATGAATTTTTCCAAGCCACTCTGGAAAAATGAAAACCAGACAACCTTCAAGGTCCTTTCCAACCCCCATGGAGTCTTGCAGGAAGAACCACGGTGAGTGAAGAAAAATGGTGGCATACCATTCCTCTTCTCCACTCTTACATATTTGACACATCTATCTCTCAGGTTTTCCATTTTTCACAGATAAAAGTAGGAAAGGAAAAACATGTTTTACCTAACCATTTCATTAACACGAAGTACATGAAGGATCCATCAAGAAAGATGACAGGTACATAGCATATACCCTAAATGGCTATGGCTCCTATAAGCATAACTGGCAACGACAAACTACTCACAGTTTAATTCCTATTCAACTACAGTGGAAGTTTTCACAGTAGCATTCTAGTATGCATGGGGTAGGGAGTGTGGTTGTAACAACTCCACAGTGCAGTGACTTTGTTTGCTAAAAGGCAGCATTTCTTCTTTTTCTTCTTCTTCTTTTTTTTTTTTTCTTTGTGGTACTGGGGAGAATTCTGGCCTACTTCCAAGAGCTAAACCACTATACCCCCAGTCCTATTTTATTTTTATTTTGAAACAGGGTCTAAGTTCCTGAGGCTGGCTGAGAACCTGTGATCCTCCTGTCTCAGCCTCCTAAGTACTGAGATTACAGACATGCACCATCATGACTGGCTAAAAAGCAGCATTTCTATAGGATAGAAAAGACAAATCTCCCCAAAACAATTTTTTATTTTCCCCTGTATTCTATTATAGATTTCTTTTTGTCTATAAAAGTAAACATAAAAAATAACACTAAAAGCTGGGCATAGTGGCGCACGCTTGTAATCCCAGCATTTGGGAGGCTGAGACCGGAGGATCCAGGTTCGCGGCCAGCCTCAGCTACCTAGTGAGGCCCTCCACAACTTAGTGAGACCCTGTTTCAAAATAAACAATAAAAAATAGGGCTGGGGGTGTAGCTCAGAGGTAGAAAGCCCCTGAGTTCACTCCCCAGTACCACAAAAAAATAAATAAATAAAAATAAAAAATAATACTTAGCCTTGTAACTTCTAAGAGTCTAGAGGATCAAATCCATCCACTGTATGGAGGAGAAAGCTTGTTTCAGGTTTGCTATGCCAGACCTTCCTTCTAGGCCTGTATGCACTTCCTGGGGCCTCATGACCTCTGGCCTAATTATATAGTTTGTATTAGCACAAAACATTTACTTGGTGATGGTATTTTAAACAGCCTTCTAACCTAGGTACTGTATTAGTAAAGAGCTCAGAAACATTGCCACATTTGGTTTTCACCCCCCAACATCTAGAATCCTTTCTTTCTACAAAGCCTTGGAGGTGTGCCCTGTGGAGATTTACTTTATTTATTTATTTATTTATTTATTTATTTATTTATTTATTTAGGTACTGGGGATGGAACCTGGGGCATTCTACCTCCGAGCTACACCCCCAGCCCTAGTTTTTTTTAATTCTTTATTTTGAAACAGGGTCTCACTAAGTTGCGGAGAGCCTCACGAAGTCATTGAGGCTGGCCGCGAACCCGGATACTCCAGTCTCAGCCTCCCAAATGCTGGGATTACAAGCATGCACCACCACGCCCGGCTCATGTGGAGCTTTAGATGGCAACTGTGTTCACTTGAATCCTGACCCCTAAGAGTGCTGCCAAGGCAGCCATAACCCAAGACACTAGAAACCCCATCCTCAGTAGTTCTCCAACACTGAGCTCTGAAGAAAAAATTTTAATGGCAGTCAATGTCTATTGCTGTCATGTCAATACTCCAACTTTGTGGTGGTCTCTATAAGAACACAAACATGCTATTCCATGTTACTATCATAGCTCTAGAAAATGTTCTCTACCTCTTTTGATGTCATCCAGCTGAGGTTCAGGTGAGGGGTTATCCTTCAAGGGAGATGTTTTGGGTCCAACTGGAGGTTTTGTTGGAGCTCTGAATGGCATGGGAGGTGGAGGTGGAGGTGGTGGTGGCTGTGATGGCTGCGGGGGACGAGTGGGCTGCTGTTCCATTCGGGCCTGGATTTTACTGCTCCCCTCAGCTCTGAAATGAGATGGACTCTACATCAGATGGTTCCCAAATTTGCCCAGGTGACCAATCACCTGAAAGTCTCCACAGAACCTCATGCTCCTTCCAAACAACAGAAAAATACTGTCATTTTATCACAAGAAGTACTCTCTCAATATCTGCATGTCTACTGCATTCCGGTATTGCACTGTGCATCAGGGATATAGAGATGGATAAAATTAGACTTGCTGGCCTTAAGGAGCCCACATTTTATATCAAGGTGAAAAAACACATATAGGCTACAACGTGAGTATAATATTCCATCTTATTAGTGGAAAATACAACTATTTGATTTGTGTGCAATAGAAAGTTACAATGATGAATACAAGAGGCCCTGAATAAACTAGTTCTTGAAATACTGGCCAGCTTACAAATTTTTCCATTATCCATTTATTGCTTGCTCATTATGTCAGAGTTTACTCCAAACTGAGAAAATTCTATCCATTAACGACTTCCTTTGTAAATGGATAAGGTAAGTGCTTTTTAATCTTTAGCAGTTGCACAAATCACCTTGAAGCCTGCAGATTCTGGCCTGTTTAACAAGCACCCAGGCAAAGGGATGCTGCTAGTCCCCAGGTCACACTGAGCAGAAAAGGAATAGAGCACCACCAGATCCTGAAAGAGCAAGAGTAGCACCTGGTTCACTGTGGGTAATGACACAACAAATAGAGAAGCACAGTGGAGCAAGGGCCCCTAGCACACTGCCCAGGGTAGGCATCAGCTCTAGCATGAGAATTTAAGTAAGTCACAACCTCTGTAATCCCGTCTCATCTGCTTTTGTTTTTATTTTATCTTATTTATTTTTATTTATTTATTTAGTGTATGGAGCTGGGGCTTAAACCCAGGGACAATTGACCTCTGAGCTACACCCCCAGCCCTATTTTATTTTTTTATTTTGAAACAGGGTCTTGCTAAGTTGCAGAGGGCTTGCTAAAATTCTGAGGCTGGCCACAAACCCTCCCAAGTACTGGGATTACAGGCATGCGCCACTGTTTTTATTTTTAAAGGATAATAGCACCGTTCTAAAAATTACTTATAAAGATCATCTAGCATAGTTCCTGGTACCTCATAACTTCTCAATAAATAGTAGATTTATTTATTTTGTGAAATGAGTAAATGAAGAAAAATGGTTTGAGTAGGCATAAACAGAAAAACAAGTTGCAATGCTCTCTTTACAACTTAAGTACTGTATTATAATTGTATTACAATGTAACAAATAGAACCACTTGGTTACTTCTATTTATAGAATGATTCCCCCCCACCCCCAGTGGTACTGGCAATTGAACCCAGGGGTGTTCTGCCTCTGAGCTATACTCCTAGCCCTACTTTTTAATGTTTTATTCTTTTTTGAAATAGTGTCTCACTAAGTAGCTGAGCCTCCCAAGTACTGGGTATTACACTGCATCCAGCTAGAATAAATTTTTTTTTTTTTTGAACCCAGGAGCATTCTACCTCCAAGCTACACCCCCAGTTATTTTTTATTCTTTATTTAGAAACAAGGCCTCACTAAGTAGCTGCGGCTGGCCACGAACCTGGATCTTCCTGTCTCAGCCTCCCAAGTACTGGGATTACAAGCGTGTGCCACCACGCTCAGCTAGAATAAATTTTGACTTTTAAATAAACTCTAAATGGCTTCATATGAGACACAGAATGCCTGTTGAATTAAATATTAAAGTTCACTATTTTTAAAAAATAGGCAAGGTGTTATTTTGGTATTAGTCACTTCAAGTGTACCCTATTAAAAAAGTAATGTTTTTACACTAATAAATTATTCAATTATCCTTTCATAATATAAATCTATAAATATAAAGCTTATCCATTAGGTGGTACTATAGCAACAGTCATAAGGTAAATAAAAAACTTATCTATTAGGCAGTACTACGTCAACAGTCCCAAGGTTGATAAAATTGGATTAATTATAAACTATCTCACTTTGCTCCATGACGTCTATGGTTTAGATCTTAAAAGCTTTTTTTCTTTCGTGGTACTGGGGATTGAGCCCAGGGGCATTCTGCCTCTGAACCTAAGCCCTTTTTTTCAGAAACTGGTTTTCAATAGGTTGCTGAGAATCTTGCTAAATCCCTGAGGCTATTCTTGAACCTGCAATCCTCCTGTCTCACCACACCTGTATGCATTATTTCTTTTTTCTTTTTGTAGTACTGGGGATTAAACCCAGGAGCATTCTACCTCTGAGCTTCACCTCCAGCTCTATTTTATTTTATTTTGAAACAGGATCTCACTTAGGTGCAGAGGGCCTCGCAGAGTTGCTGAGACTGGCCAAGAGCCTACGATTCTCCTCTCTCAGTCTCCCAAGTATTGGAATTACAAGTGTGTGCCACCGTGTATGTCTGCTGCATTCTTTTTATTGCATGTGAGAAAAACATACATCTATCGATATGTGTGAAAAGATATAGGTGGAGTTAACATTATCAATAAAATACTATGAGCAAGCAGATATTTACATCTTTATAAAACCAGGATAATATAAAGGTTTAGAAACAAAGATTTGTATCTGGTTTTTCACATACCTTGTTTTCTTGACCTGAATGCTGCTACTGAGTTTTTCCAGCACATATTCACCAGTGTCATGATTAATAATAAGCACACAGTCTTTCTGATAAGGCCGTTTGTTCCCCTTGAACACAGTCATTGGTGGTGTGGATCCCTATTTGCCACAAAAGTGTAAGATGATCAAACTAAACACCCAGTTATGAATATCAACACTGACTTTACAAATGACTCTACCTCATCAAATCTTTCATTAGAGGTATTCGGAAAGAACAGAAAGAACTGATTTCTATTTTAACTCCTTCAGGCAAATATAACAGAAAAATTATTATATAGCAAAAATCTATGACTGGTTCTAAGTAATCAAGAAAGGTTATTATAAAATTTTAAAATTACAGTACATGTTTCTAAGGGACTGAGTTAATGTGACACAAAGAATAGTAAAGTATGAACCAAGAAAAATAACCATTACTTGTCTAAGTGAAACTAGTGAGTAATCTCTACATTTCTTTGTAGTGGAGAATCCATGGCTTTCCTCTCATGCTGAAAACCAAGAGAGAATTCTCCAAGGGCAGGTCATTTTCCTTGGTAAGAAGTACTCATCTGCCTATGCCCTTCAACAGCTCCTCTGTTGCTCTCAGACCTAAGGATCAAATCTTCCTGCCAGCTATCTGCCTTGCACTACCAACCCTTCAGAGCAGCAGCCTCTCTGGTCCTCAAGGTTTTTCCTGCCTCAGGACTTAAACGAGCTTCCAACTTTTTTTTTTTTCCTGTAGTACTGGGGGTTGAACTCAGTTGTACTCTACAATTGAACTACATTCCTAGCCCTTTTTTTTTGAGACAAAGTTGCCTATGCTGCTCTTAACCTCCTAGCCATATTTCTGCCTTAGGGATTATAGGCATGAGCCCTGGCACACACTGTCTGCTACATCTTGACCCTTCTTCGAAAATATTCAACCTTCAGATAAACTCAAAGGTTACCTCCTTAAAAAAGCTTTCTCTGATTTTTAGAATAGATGCTATATTTCTTAAACTCCAGATCACATGTTCCACAAAGGCAAGAAATGTGCTTGTTTTAAGTTTATATTCTTAGTGTCTAGTAATGGGCCAGTACACAGCAGTCATTCAATTCATATTTGTTGAATGTAAGATTTAATGCCCTGAATCAAAAACTGCTTGGCTCTTTGACTCCTGATTCATACAGTAAAAATTTAGAATGTGAAGGGACCTTAGGGACCATTTATCTAACCCCTTCGTTTTACATTTGGATAACTAAGGCCCAAAGGGAGATGATGTAACGGGCCACAGGCAACAAGTAATCATACAGCAGTTTGAATGGGCAAATAATTTTTCCCCAGCACAAGGGTTTTCAGGTCTTCCTGTCTAGAGACTTTTCGTTTTATCAGCAGCTATCAAAAACTTACTATGTTCCAGGACAGAGCTGTGAAATGCAATGACACATGTTCAGTAAG
This sequence comes from Graphiurus murinus, assembly GCA_004027655.1. Lineage (NCBI taxonomy): Eukaryota > Metazoa > Chordata > Mammalia > Rodentia > Gliridae > Graphiurus > Graphiurus murinus. Next base: position 15,625 of record PVLC010019002.1, on the reverse strand, counting down.
AGTATCTTGTGTGGCCCTTTGGGCTTTGTGATCAGAGTGCTGCCCTAACCAGGGGGCTTCACAAAAGCCTTTCTCTGCAAAGTGTTCAATGCAGCTTTTTTTTTTTCAGGGGGCCTAGGGAGGGGAGAGGCTGGGATTAAACGCAGGACCTTGTATATACTAGGCAAGTGCTCTACTACTGAGCTATACTCTCAGCCCTCTATTTTATTTTAGATAGGATCTCAATAGATTGCCCAGTTTGGCCTCAAACTTGTGATTTTCCTGCCTCAGTCTCTAAGTAGCTGAGATTACAATATACGTCCCAGCGACTGGCTTCAACGTAGCTTTTAACTGAGTTCTTCATCCCTAAAGTGGCTAAAACCCCTGGTTCCTGCCTGAGACTACCAGCCTATACTTGATCCCTTACCAGATACTAAGATGTCAACCCTGCCCCTGCCTGCCTTTTGGCCGCCCATAGCCTCATACTCATGAACTATTATGGCCATTTATTTATCAGCAGGGTACCAAGGGCTTTTCTCTTCAGAGTCGCTTGGGAGAAAAGCTGTGCATGTCTAATAGAGGGTTGGGGTAACCAGATGGGAACCTTGTCTACTTTGTAGCATATAGGAGATAGGGAAGCTTGGGGAAAATGACAAAGAATCATTTTAAATCAAGTCCCTGAGCAACATGAATTCTACCTCACCTGTGCCCCTAAGTCTTTTTTTTTTTACTTACGTTGGCAAAGTTTCAAATCATAATAACACAACATACAAGGATTTATTGTGATCCTACATAACAATAATAACATAACAATGGAATAAACTTACAGGGATATGTGGCAAAGTAATTGTGACTTCATCTCCTTTGCCAACTTGAAGCTCTCCTTCACAGGAAGTGTCTATAGATGCTGGTTTAAAATCATCTAAAGAGAAAAGAACATTTCCCAATAGGTTACTTAGAATAATGGATTCGTATGCATTTTCATTTAAGAATTCAACCCCCCCCCCGCAATACTGGGGATTGAACCTGGGCCTTTGCACATAGCAGGCAAGTACACCACTGAGCTATATCCTCAACCCTTAATTTTTTAATATTGAGACAATGTCTTGCTAAGTTGATTAGCCTGGTCTCAAACTTGTGATCCTCCTGCCTCAGCCCACAAGTTGCTAGGATTACAGGCATGTGCCACCACACCCAGCTAAGAATTAAAACTTTTATTACTCACATAAAGGGAACATAAAAATGACTTAAAATTCTTAACTATTTTATTATGGAAAACTTCACATATGCAAAAGTAGAAGGTACAACAAATCCCAAAGTACGTTCATCCAGCTTTAATAATTACCAACTCAGAGATACCTGGTACTTTCCCTCCAACTTCCCTTGGATTATTTTGAGTGGAGAACCAGAATTTACATACTGTTTTAAAGCAAAGATATTCCTTTCCCCCAGGGGGAGAGATTAAGATTAGTGCCTCATCATCCATTATGGGGTGTTTTTATTAGGGTAGCCAAGTGTGGTGGCCCACGCCTATAACCCTGGTTCTTAGAAAGCTGAGGAAAATCATAAGTTCCAGGCCAACCTCAGCAACTTAGCAAGGGCCCTCATCAACTTAGTGAGAACCTGCTTCAAAATCAAAAAAATAGGGCGGCGGTTGTAGCACAGAGTAGAACACCCTTGGGTTCTATCCCCAGCACCCCCCCCCCAACTCCTGCACACACAAAAGCAACAGAGCATATGAAAAATGTTCTTGATTGTAACACCCTACATGAAATATGAAAGGCCAGAGCATCGTAACTACTGATTTCATTCTGCATAGAAACTATAAGAATTTGCCACTCAAGTCTCATAGTTTTGACAAAGATACTTCTGCAGATGTTCAAAGTTGAACTATCTCCAAAGGTTATCCTGTTTGTGTATTTGAATTGCAGCTACAGCACAACACAAATAGCCATCTTCACATTAACACACTCTTGCCTCAAACTGCAGTCCAGGTGCATGCATGCACTGTCCCATTCAAATTCTACATTGCCCTTCACTGGAGGAATACATCAACTTAGTAAACTCAGAAAATGATGGTCTTATTACACTTCCAACATCCTCTCTTTGAAAGTTGGATCTGCTGTCAGTTTGAAAGCACAGAAACGGCATGGCAAGAGGCCACACAAAGATGGAACTTCATTATTTGACACACCCTCTTCCTATGTGTTGAGTCACATCTATTAGTTCCTGTGACAAAAACAAGTGTTAGTGCTACAGGAAACCAGAAGCCTGTGAATCACAGAGGGATGCTCAGTCAGCCAATTCCTAACAGCCAAATCTTTATCCAGGACATAGAGCAGAAGCGCCCCCTCTCAACGGAGTCTATAATCACATAGAAAAAAGTCTAGCATAATGATTATTCTGACATTCTGTGTCTGCTCTCTTCTGTTTCCAAACACAGACCAAGCTTTAACCTATGCCAGGCTCATGGATTCTAATTTTATTTTTCACCCACAAAGGACTTAGTCCAGAAGCTAGGATAGTACAGGTGACCTCAAAAGACATCAGTGTCAAATAAGGCACAGAAGGGGGGAAGAAAAAGACACTAATGGGGCACAGAAATGATCCAAATTCCTTGACTGTAGAGGGGATAAAGCACATTGTTAGGGCGGCCAGAACCAAGGCAGAGGATGAAAGAAAACTGAAGAAAGAAGAGAATGGATTAGGAAGAAGTAGAGGAGATTCACAGAAAATGGGAAGCGTCTTTTAAATGTTGAGAGCCTGGCTGGGGATGTGGTTCAGTGTGGCTGGAGCACTTGCATAAGGCCCTGAGCTCAATCCCCAGAACTGCAAAATTAATAATAAGCAAATAAATAGGATAATTAGGGGGAGGCCTCCAGGGAGAACTAGACCCCAATAAAGTGGGAAGTGGTGGCTCAAGATCTGGGTCAGGGAATGAAATAAAAAAGGGGCCAATGACCTTCAGAATTAATATGTGGGTAAAGAATAACATTGTAATCCCCGAACTTGGGAGACTCAGACCAGAGGATCACAGGTTCAAGGAGAGCCTCAGCAAGTAGACTCAGCAGCCTAGCGAGACTCTTTCAAAATAAAAACCATAAAGGGCTGGGGATGTAGCTCGGAGGTAGAATGCCCCTGGCTTCAATCCCTAGTAACACACACACACACACACACACACACACACACACACACACACACCCCATACAGAATAGTTGGGAGTAACAAAAGTTCTGGGAGGGGCAGTGAGGGGGGGGACAAACTGAGGTCCTAGAGGATCTGGGGTGAGAAAAAAATTGACGTTGTCAGAGGTTCCCTGGACTGTGGCGGGCGGGCGGAAAAAAGGAGGGAGCCGAGGTTGGCGTGTGGTGGCGGGAACTGCCGAAGGGAACCGTGGGCAGCGTGACTTACAGCGAATGGTGTGGAAAGAGGCCCGCGGACGCTTCTCGAAGCTTTCTCCGAGCCGCAGGCAATGTTCCTCGCGGTCCAGCAGCGGGTTGGCGGTTCCGTTCATGGCCGTGCACGGGCCTCGGGCCCCGATCAACTCTCCCCTGGCGTGGCCGCCGCCCGAGCTCCCGGAGCTGATGTCCGGGAAGACAGTGCTCCCGGGACACCGCTCCGGAGCGCACTGAGAGCCAAGCCCGCTCCCACTGGGGGCTGGAAACAAGTCTCCGCGGCGGGGTGAGGGAAGACTCTGAGGAAGCGAGGCCGCGGGACTTCCGGCTCCGGGGAGGGACTTCCGGTGTCCCAGCGGAAGTGGCGGGGGCGGGGCCATGGCAAGAGAAACCCCCAGGGGGAATCCCAGTTCGAAGTCCGGCGTGCTCAACTGTCTTGGCTCAGGGCTTCTCAACTGTTGCTTTAAAATTCTACCTCCGAAGCATGAGCTTGGCCGAGGGGTGAGTGCGCCCTGCCCTACTCCTCCGTGTGAACCTGGGGACTGATGACCGTGAGCTCAGAGAGTGGAGGAGGAGCTTAACGCGTGTGTCTTAAGGGCCGCCCTCCGCAGCCCCTAGTGGCCCAGGCAATCTAATTTATCCCGACTGCCCCGAGAGAGAGATCTGGGGACTTTAAGCACGTGTCACTGGTACACTTTTCTACTTCACACCGAGTTGGCGACCTGAGGGCCTCATCTCCAGGTAAGCGACTCCTCCTGGTTAGTGCGACCTAGAGTCTTGTAAGTGCGGTCAGAGACTCGGGCTACTCAAACTTAGATCCATCTCCTCCGAAAAAAATGGATCTCGGACTCTAAGGAAACGATGATCCTACTTCTGTCTGACAATTGACTATCCGCTTTCAGTTTGGGCAGCTGCCGTGGTTGTTTTTAAGTCACCCCTTTTATGGGCACCAAAAATTGAGATTTTCTTCCCAGGGTTTCTCAGTTTGTTGATGGGAGTGTTCTTGTTTTGAACTAAACGGATTTATTGTAATAGTTGACTCATTCTGGTTTGAATTAGAATTCGGTACATGAGACAGTCCCGTCCACTGAATGTAAGCCCTCTGAAGGTAGGGGACTGTGTCTTTATCTTCTTTGTGATCTCTCCTATAGTGGGCACAGTTTTGTGTAGAGTCTGCATGTAAGTGTTTGGCAAATGAAACCTAGCGTCTTAAAGAACTATCCTAGAACCACTAACCCTGCGTTCTGAAGAACTGTTCTAGAATGAGTAATCAGAAAATCAATCTCTCTCCTCCACACACACACCCTTAGAGGCACACTATGCTACTGAGGCATGAAAGAACACTTCTGAGAAAACTGCATTCAAAGATGGAGAATCTTCAGCAGTATTAAGTCAACTTGTGAGATGGCTTCTTTGCAAAGGAAAGGACTGCAGGCAAGGATTCTCAGCTCTGAAGAAGAAGAGAAACTGAAAAGAGATCAAGCTTTGGTGTCTAATTTTAAACAGCAAAAACTGGAAAAAGAGGCTCAGAAGAACTGGGATCTTTTTTACAAAAGAAATAGTACTAATTTTTTCAAAGATAGACATTGGACCACCAGAGAGTTTGAGGAACTAAGATCATGTAGGGAGGTAAGCTAATATTTCCCCTTATCCTAGTTGTTCTTCATTTAAGATATGTAAAAGAGGTGTGCTTTATTACATTCCTACAGGGAATCTGATGTAGAGAATTTATAAAGCCTAGCAAAATGCTTGATACCTTAGGATAGAATTACATTGATCTCAAGTAGTTTTAGCAATTTCTGGATAGTTTATTCTGTAGGAAAGAGAATGTTAGTGGTCGTTTTCTCTTTAAGGCTAATCTGAAAGCTGTAAATATAAAGTATTCATACTGAGTGATCTTCAGGGACAGATTGAAAATAATAATAGTAGTAGATAATGAACCTTGTCCCTCTTCTAAGAACTCTACCTTGTGGTCTTTCATTTAAATTTTACATTAACTCTAAAGTCTAGCATCTCCTCTAGAGGTGAAAGTGATGCACAGACCTGTTTAAGTGATTTACCCAAATGATAGAATACAGGGGCAGGAGAGGATTTGGGATTTAAGCGCATGGAGTTTACCTCCAGAAACTGTTCAGTAAGCCATTATACTGGGTTTTTTTCTCTGCAACAAACTGCTGTGTCAGATGATGATAAATGAGTTTCCAATATTAACTTTGGCTTATTCTCTTGTTATTGTCTGCTCCATGGGGTGAGAGACTTTATGGACCTTTTAGTTTGGTTTGTTTCCTCATTATGCAAACGCAATATATGGTAATTTGGGGTTCTCTTTTCCTAGTTTGTAGGTCAAAAATTGACTGTGCTTGAAGCTGGTTGTGGAGTTGGGAATTGTTTATTCCCACTTTTACAAGAAGATTTGAATATCTTTGCCTATGCCTGTGATTTTTCTCCAAGAGCAGTTGAATATGTTAAGGTTGGTGCACCATCCTTGTATTCGCCTATGTTTCTATTAAAATTTTGACCTGCCCTCTGTATTCATTTCCCTAATTCATGGATCATGGAGCCTGCTGGCCATGATCACTGAAAATGTAATTTTTCTTTTGCATATAAGTACATATAGAAACACAGCTTTATTCTAGAAAAATAGGGGGAAATACCATGAGAATACTTACATGCTTCACATATTTTGTTTTATAGACTTATTTGCTGAACTAAATTACAGATATCAAGACTCACTCCTGAATATGTGTGTATACATCTCCCTCCAAAATAGGGCCTTTTTCTACACAGCCATAATTAGCTTATCATATCCAACAAAAATAACTGTAATCCTCTAATGTCATGATTTCCAAATAGTTCCAGGTGTCTTTATGGTTGTTTTAATACAATCAGGGACTGCCTCTTACACTTCTATTATGTCATTTAAGTCTCCTTAGCTTAAAATAACTCCTAGCCTACCCCTATGTTTTCCCCCACTGACTTTGAATTTTTGGACAGAACCAGCCAATCTCCTCACATTCCAAATTGGTCTGATGTGTGTGTGTGTGTGTGTGTGTGTGTGTGTGTGTGTGTGCGCTATTGTTTAATTTATCCCTCTATCTTTGGTATTTCCTGTCAGCTAATAGATCAGGTAAAATATTTTTTGGCAAAAATATCTTAATGGGTGGTGTTATATCTTGCACATCACATCCTGTCAGGAGGTAGTCATGTCTGGTGATAAGTTATACTAGTTTTAATCACTGGGTTAAGGTAGCAACTGCCTAATTCCCCTGTTGTAAAAATATTTCCCTTTTGCCATTAGTAAATATGTAGGGGACACTTTGGCAACACGCAGATACCTAATTTTCCATCAGCCTTTCACAGTTTTAGTGTTTATTAGACTTAAAAAAAATAGTAGTGGTATAATGTGATTTCTTTACATTATTAGATCTTGAAGTTTTTCGTGTTGATACATGTAGATTACAACATTGTATTTACCTGTTGTAATATTCCATAGAATGGGTATGTCATACTTTATTTAACAGTTACCCTGTTGATATTCACTTACAGCTAATATTTTTCTCTTACAAAAAGATTAATGTGTCCAGCAGCATATACGTGCTTCCTAAAACACCTGTGTACACATTTCTTCATTATAAATAATGAAAAAAACAATTCTTTAGAAGAAGAGTCTGCGCATTTAAGTTTTAGTAGATAATGCCAAGTTTCCTTTCAAAGAGATCAAGGCAATTTACAGTTTCACCAATAATATAAAGATACCTTTTTCTTTATTTCCACAGCATTTGATATGTCTTTTGTCTGTGGGCAAAAACTAATGTCACTTTGTTTTGTTTTTTTCCTTATTACCAGAGATAATGAAGACCTTGTGGCATATGTAAATATAAATTTTTCTTCTGCCATGAGTTCCTTTATTCTACATATGTTTATTGAGAGCTTACATGCCAGATACTGTTCTAAGCACTGAAGTTAAGCAGTAAAGAGACAGAAATCCCTGTCCATGTGGAGTTTATATTTATGTAAGAATTGTCCCTTCATAAGCTTTGCCCATTTTCTATTGCTTGTCATTCCTTCTTATTTTTAGAATATATTCTGGTATGTATGTTATAAACATTACTTTTAGTTTATTTGGCATTGTTTATGGTTAGCACTTTTCTCACGTAGAATTTAAATTATGTCAAATTCATTAATCTTTTCCTTTTGAGGTTTTATGTTTAGTTCTTTAGAATCTAGACATAATCATCTATACATTATTTATAAGCTTATTTAATTAATATGGAAAAAACTTGATCATTATATCTTCAAATTATTTCTTTAGCTCTTGTTCCCTCTGAGATTCCAATTACATGTATGTGATACCACTTGCCACTGTTTGGGATATTGTCCCACTTTTTTTTTCCCCCCTCTTTGCATTTTCAATTTGTATAATTTCTATTGTACTGTCATCAGTTTCACTGCTGATTCTTTCCTAGGCAGCAAGTGTTCCAACTGATGAACTTGTTAGAGACATTATTCATTTCTGTGACTATGTTTTTGGCTTTGGGCATTCATATTTTGGTCTTTTTGTAGTTTCCATCTCTGAAATTACCTACCTGATCTTGAATGTTGTCTGTCTTTTCCATTAGAGTCTTTAACATTTTAATCATAGTTATTTTAAAGGCTCAAACTTTTAGTTCCATCATCTTTGTCATATTTGAATCTTGCTTTGATGATTGCTTTCTTTCTTCAGACTTTTTTTTCTTGTCTTTTAGTGTGCCTTGCACTTTTTTGTTGACACTGAACATATTAGGGTAGTAGACACTGAGGTAATAGGGATTTGTAATAATATAGTCAGGAGTTGGGCTGTGTTTAAAGTTGTTGCTATAGTTACCTGTGAGGTTTATCGTTGCTATGGGCAACAGAGACTTAAAATTCCTCTGGTGGCTTGGCTTTGGGACTTTCCTTTGTCCTTAAATAGAGTCTGTCTTACAGCTTTTCACAGTTATTACAAAAGACTTGGTGGGGTATAAGAGAGGGTATTATTCTTTACTGTCTTGCTCCTCTTTGAACTTTGCACCTTCTTGAACTGTGTGACTAGGGTGTGGCTTCTCCAGTATTTCTACTTTTCTTATGGCATTTCTTGCCCATCCTCTGCCAGCTGCAGGGTATAGCTACTAATGCCCCCTCTGTGATGTTGACATCATTTTTCTTGCAGACTGACTGGGTTTCCCCACCTAGAATGGTATTCCAATGTCCTTGGGCCACAGGCTTCAGATGACCTTTCCCCTGCAGATTCAGTCTTTTCTCAAGGATATAAGAAAAGACCACCACCAGAAACACCACCATCCTCTCTGTGAGAGCCTGATAGTATTCCTGGTGGACACACCTTCAAAGAACAGCAACAGCCCTGTAATTTCACACTAATCCCCCCCACCCCCAGCCGTCACCATCTTGGGGATTGAACCCAGATGCCTCTACCATCAAGCTACATCACCAACCCTTTTTATTGTTTATTTATTTATTTATTTATTTTGCAGTACTGGGGATTGAACCCAGGGACATTCTACCTCTGAGCTACACCCCCAACCCTATTTTTTATTCTTTATTTTGAAACAGGGTCTCACTAAGTTGTGGAGGGCCTCACTAAGTTGCTGCAGCAGACCTCAAACTTGTGGTCCTTCTGCCTCACCTTCATTACCTTGACCCACTAATGCCCACTCCATCTCCAGCCATTTGTCATATTTCAGTTTTGTCTTTCCAGGCCAGAGGCTTCAGTCTCAGATAAACAAGTTCTTGGGTCTTGTGTCTACCCAAAGTTGCTTGTCTTTCTCTAGATTTTGGGATGGTAGGTTCAGTGATCTCTGTTCTTTGATGAGTTCACAAAGAAGTCATTATTTGCTGTCTTTCCAGCTATTTTCTTGTAAGAATGGGAGCTGTCTTTCCACTTCTTTATATCTCTAAGTTGAAACTGAAAGACTTTTAATATATCTGGGTAGCCAGTTGTGGGAATACAATATATTGAATGAGAAGTTCATTTTTTTTCTACACTGAAAATTGTCACTTTTATTATCAACCATTTTTTTATCTAATTATCATAAAATACTAAGTTCTTTCACACACGCGCGCAAATACACATGTCTGTTTTGGGACTCTGTTTTGTCTTGGTAAGCTATTTGCCATCTTAAACCACATTGTTTTATTACTACATTTTGTAATATGTTTTGATGTCTGATGTATATCTCTGTCATCATTTTAAAAATTGACTTTAGAGCTGGGTGTGGTGGTTCATGCCTGTAATACTTGGGAGGCTGAGACAGGAGTATCACAGGTTCAAAGCCAGCCTCAGCAACTTAGCAAGGCTCTCAGCAACTTAATGAGACCCTGTTTTCAAATAAAAATAGGGCTGGGGATGTAGCTCAGAGGTAGAATGCTAAAATGAATGAATGAATAAATAAATGGCTGAGGGTTTAGCTCAGAGATAGAATGTCCCTGAGCTCAATCCCCAGTACCAAAAATAAAAATTGACTTTAGCTTTCAGATGAATTTATAGTAAATCTATTGGGATTCAGTTGAGATTGCTTTGAATAAGTGAAATTATGAGAATTGACATTTTTCAATATTGAATTTTTCTATCCAGTACTTTATATACCTATTTATTCAAATCTTCTTTTACATGAAGGAAAGGTTTAATATCTTTCTTCATAATACTTTTATACATGTGTTGAAGCCCACCAACTAAAATGTACCAGGTACACACTTGTAACAGAAAGAAAGAAGGAGGGAAAGGAAAGAAAGCAAGTTAGATCTATTTAGCTTGTTGCATCAAGAGAAAATATTCCCCAGAATAACTATGGAAGCATTCTAATGAGGGGAATTGAAAGGATTTCCCACAGAGTTTAGGTTTTTAGCGGATGATTCATGAGAGGATATCCTTCCTCTGGATGTTTCTAAAATGCTCAATATTTAATATGTGATGATCTATCTTTTCTCAGTTAAAAATGATTTGCTAAAATATCTTGCCCCTCATAGCAGTATTGAATACTACATGCTTTGTATGTGAATGATTCATTACTCAGTTTTACCCAATAATAATAGCGTTCATTTCTATATAGCAGTACACAACTGGAAATAGGATCTCCTTTTGATGCTATATGTTTCTCTATGCATCAGCAGTGTTTGCATTAGAATTCTCTTTTGTTTTTCCCTTCTCTAGCAAAATCCTTTATATGACACAAAGACATGCAAGGTATTCCAGTGTGATCTAACTAAAGATGACCTTCTGGATCATGTGCCACCAGAATCTGTGGATGTCGTCACATTGATATTTGTGCTCTCAGCCATTCACCCTGATAAGATGCACCTTGTCTTAGAAAATATTTACAAGGTTAGTGATGTGGGGCCTACACCTAAGGGTTGGACACCCTGATCTCCTTGCTTTCCTTCTCTCTGAGGCTCATATACTTTTGAATCACAGACTCCCCATTCTCATTAGGTAGACTGTGTAGTTAGTGTATGGGAAGGAGTTCTCTGGCATAAAATATCTACTCTAACTTTGGATTTGTGCAGTGCCATGACTACTCTTCAGATCTTGGCCAGCCCTGAAACAGGGATGATTTTGCAGTTACCTGGTATCTGAGGAGTCATGCTCTAGGTGAGAGGAAGTATGGTTCAGAGGTCAAGAGCACAGTTTGAAGTCAGGTGTCCGGATTCAAAACCTGGTTTCCCCACTTAAACAAATTCCTTCACCACTTCTCCATTTCTTTACCTGTAAAATGCTGAGGTAATAGCTCTGAGATTATAAGATTATAGGAAGACTGAATCATACATAAAGTGCTTAATGCAACATCTAGAACATGGTAAGTATTCTTTAAAAGTCAGCCATTTTTGTTTTTTATTTTTGTGGTTCTGGGATTGAATCCAGGGGCATTCTACCTCTGAGCTATACTCCTAACCCCATCTTACTTTTTATTTTGAAACAGGGTCTTATTAAGTTGCTGTCTCAATAAGTTGTTGAGTTTCCCAAGTACTGGGGTTACAAGTATGTGCCAACAAGCCCCTCTAAAAGTCAGCCTTTATTAATGTGTTGCTAGTGTCATCATTATTGCTATTCAGAGGCTACTGTAGCACTCAGGGAGTAAAGCTTCATTAAGTCATGTGATTCAATACAAGCCAGGTCACCTTCATCTCTAAGTGTCAGTTTCCTTGTCTGTAAAATGGGAGTCTTATAGACAATGCTGAGATCACGAATGAAGATACTTTGTAAACTACAGTGGAAGCTCTCTTGTCAATATAAGCAATTTGTTACAGTATTGGTAAATTTTAAAAATCAACTGAAAAAAGTCTTTGACAACTTAAAACATATGAGTATTTATTTATTCATCACTCTTTCAATGCAGGACCAAGGCCTTTTCTTTGAGTTTGGAGCCATTGATCATTATATAAATTATACACAATAGTTTTAGTTTCTTTAAAAGTGGAGCAAGATGCTGGGTGTGGTGGTACATGCCTGTAATTCCAGCTTCTCAGGGGACTGAGACAGGAGGATTGCAAGTTCAAAGCCAGCCTGGGAAACTTAGTGAAACTGTCTCAAAATAAACTCAAAAGGGCTAGGGGTTTAGCTCTGTGGTAGAGCACCCCTGGATTCAATCCCCAGTAACAAAAAAAGAAAGGGGGGGCAAGAATTTAACAATAATTGGAGCCAAGCATGGTAGCCCACGCTTGTAATCCCAGGACTTGGGAGGGTGAGACAGAAGGATCCAGGTTCTCGGCCAGCCTCAGCTACTTAGTGAGGCCCTCTGCAACTTAGTGAGACCCTGTTTCAAAATAAAGAACAAAAAATAGAACTGGAGGTGTAGCCCAGAGGTAGAATGCCTCTGGGTTCAATCTCTAGTACCGCAAAAAAGAAAGAAAAAAAAAAGAATTTAACAACAATTGGAAAGTAATCTGAGGGTGGATTCTTTTTTTTTTTTTTTTTGCAGTTTAGTTTCTTACATCTAATTAAAAGCAGTTTGTTTAGCACTTCTTAATGAGTCTTTCCAAAATAATCAACTTACTTTTTATAGAAAATTTAAGTGCTCCTATTCATGTATATAATTATAAATTCAGGTTCTGACATAAGCAGATCTGGGAGCATAAACAAGTGACAGATGCAAACTTGCTGCTGGGTGGGGACGCACTAACGCACAGGAGTGCGTCCTCTGCAGAGCTGACAGGCCTCCCACAGGGAGTCATGCCTTCAGTCTGCTTTCACAGGCAGGCCAGAGCAGTCAGCAAGTTGAAATAGTAGGTGTTGGGTAAGAGAAATTCTATGTATTTAAAGTTTAGCTCTGGTGTTAGTTGTTTTAAAATAAGTAGTAAGATAGAAGTTTCAAGATGCTGGAAACCTATTAGGGGATTATTCTTCCTTATAACAGTGTTTTTAAAGATTTATATCTTACCACACTGATTTTAGTCCTCTGTGAGTTTTTGTTTTTGTTTTTGTTTTTGCAGTACTGGGGATGGAACCCAGGGCATTCTATCTTCAAGTTACACCCCCAGCCCTATTTTTTATTCTTTATTTTGAAACGGTCTCACTAAGTTGCGGAGGGCCTCACTAAGTAGCTGAGGCTGGCCACAAACCTGCGATCCTCCTCTCTCAGCCTCCCAAGTACTGGGATTACAAACATGCGCCACCATGCCCAGCTCTCTGAGTTTTACAAGGTTTTTGTTTTGTTTTGTTTTGTTTTTCTCTCTCTCTCTCTGTCTCTCTCTCCCTCTCTCCTTCTCTCTCTGCTCCTTGTATCTGAGCAGGTAAGAACCCAGCATATACCTACAAATGTAACTTAAGCTGGATAAAGAAGGAAGAGATGTGGAGATTGAGGTGAGGGTAAAGAATTGTTGAAGATGGAAACTAGAGAGAGAGCTTGAAAGATGGAGGAGGGTGGACCAAGAGTGACTTGTCTAACAGTGAAAGAGTGGAAGGATTGTACTTCTTAGTGTTGACAAGGCATTAGGATTTTACCATGGGAGTAAGTGGCATAGAGAGGATGAAGAACAAGATCTCTAGAAGAGAGAAGCTCGGATCATTAAGAGACCGGCATATTTGGAAGGATAATCCACATATATACTGAAATTGACCAAAATTAAACATGGAATAGCATTCAGGATAAGATAGTAAATCAAAAGAGACATTCTTTACAAAATGGAGAGAAAAGACCCTGAAACTAATAGATGGCAGTAACAACAAAAAGGAATAGTGGGCGATATAATCTGAAAGCAAGAGATTCAGAGAGGGGGAGTTTACCAAGGAGAAAGGAGAATGCACAGAAAGTAGCAAGGCCCAGTGGTTCAAGAAAATGAGAGAAAACAGCCTGACTTGAAAGGTTGCCAGGAGAACAGTGTCCTCGGGACAGTCAGGTTTCTGTGAGAATAAGAATATGAAAGAACCATTCAGAAGAAGTGGTGGATACCAGTTATTTCATGGGTGAACTTTTCATCTATTATGGAGGAGTTAGGGACATTGATAGAGTATAGGGATAGAATAAGAAGTATCTGAAACTATGGGAATGAGAGGGCCCACTACTAATACCATCATGTGTTACTTAATGAAATACAATTTTATCATTATGCAAACATCATAGAGTATAGTTACACAAACCTAGATACTACAGCCTACTGCAGCACCTAGCCTGTAGACTCAGTGAAAATTTTGCTTTCTACTTAAATTCACAGCACTCCTGAGTGCTAGACCTTTTAGACCTGTGGACTCTGGTTACAGCCTAGCATTTATGATATAGTCTATTGCTCCCTGGGCCATCATGAACAAAACAACAAGATTAAGTCAAGCATAAGAGAAAAACAATGCATTTAGAAAACACAGTAAATATTGGGATATATATGTTTGCTGCTGGTATAACAGTGTACTATAGTAAGTAGAAGGAATGCACACTAAAATGATAAGAAATGTAGTATAGTGCTATGTGGTTTGAGTGTGCCCCCCAAGAGTTCATGTGTTAGAAGCTTGGTCCTTGGTATGGCAACATAAGAAGTGGTGGAACCTTTGAAATGGTGCCTACCAGAAGGTCTTCAGGTCATTGGGGGCTGCCCTTGGATGGGATTTAGGCAGCTCTTACGGGACCTCTTGGTTAATTTTCACCAGAATGTTGTTATAAAAGGAAAAAGCTTTGCTCCTTTCCTCACTCTGACTTCCTGTCTCGCAATGTGAGCTCTCCCTCACACATGAGCTCCTGCTATCCCACCAGGCCTTTACCAGAGCTGATGTCTATGCCATACCCTTTGAACTCTAGAACTGCGAACTAACCCTTGTTTTAAATAAAGTTTCCCAGGTTCTGGCATTTTGCTATAGTAATGAAAAACAAACTAATGCAAGAGTGTTACATGAACAGTAACATGTATTATCTTTTTTTTTTTCCTTGGTACTAGGGATTGAACCTAGGAGTATTCTACCTCTGAGCTACTCCCCCAGCCTTATTGTATATTCTGTTTTGAAATAGTCTTGCTAAATTGCTGAGGCTGGCCTTGAACCTGTGATCTTCCTGTCTCAGCTTCCCAAGTACTGGGATTACAGGCGTGCACCACCATATCCAGCTATTTTTGATTATTATTAGTGTCAAAAATTTGGTTGCTTACATTCATAATTAAAGGAATTCTAAGTTTCCATTAGAAAAAATGAAAATAAAAGTAGAACTTTGCTTTCCACTTTTTTTTTTTTTTTTGGTGGTACTGGGGATGGAACCCAGGGGCATTCTACTCTGAGCTATACCCCATGCCCTATTTCATTCTTTTATTTTGAAACAAGGTCTCGCTAAGTTACTGAGGCTGACCATGAACCTACAATCCTGTCTCAGCCTCCCACGTTACTGGGATTACAAGCATGTGCCACCAAGCCTGGCTTTTTTTCCGCTTATATTCACACACCGCCCCACCCCGAGCACCATAGACCCTTTGAGCCTGTGGGCTCTAGATTAGAAATCTCTGTTGTAGCAGAAGGCAGGGGCGGGTGAAGAAGAAGAGCATACAGGAAGAGGCAACAGTGTTGATAATAGTCTAATTCTTAAACTGCTTAACAGATTTGGCTTATAATTCACAACTTGTGTATGTTATCTTGTGTAGTTTTCCTGAGGTTTAATATTCATGTGGTAAGTATCCTAATCTTAAGTGTATAGTTAAAGGAATTTTTCCATGTGTGTACACTCATGTAAACACTGCCTGGATTCAGAATGCTTCTAGCATCTCTCCAGGTTTCCTAGTGCTCTACCCCCATTCCTAGACACCCCAGG
>PVLC010019001.1:0-30965 GCA_004027655.1 Graphiurus murinus | reverse complement strand
AGACTGACCATTCTGGTTCTCCAGTAATATCCCCACTTTTGAATCAGAAGTTCCACATCCTGGGAAACCTCCCAGTTCAGGGCAAACCAGAATGACTGGTCATCCTACTTTTGAATCCTCCTGCACCCCTTAATTACCTCAACTCCAACGTCTGGCTTCTGATCCTTCATCCTTCTAAGGCCCTAATACACAAATTCAGTATAAACTCACACTGACTCATTCAGCCAAGCAACCACACATCTGGCCCACAGAAAGTGCTCCTCCTGCTTTGAACTCTGTAGCTGTGACCACTTCATCTTGCCTAGATGGGCTCTTCAGCATGGTCATCTATGTGGTCCATGTGTACAGGAAAAGCAGCTCCCGGCCTTCCCTTCCTCTTTCCTGGGGATACTCAGAATCCTCCTGGTTCTGTTAGAGTGGACTCCTCCCTGTCACCTCTGAGAAAGTTCAGCAATGGCCAAAGGTCCTTGAGCAGCATCCAGTGTGGGCACTAGGAGAAGATACGTGCTCCTCATGGATCTGATCAAGTTTTCAGATGTATCTGCTGAGCCCACAAATGACCCTATCTTGCTGAATGAAGTCCCCTATCTTGCTTGGTCTGTTCTATACTGTATTAAAATAAAGACTTCTTGATAAACATCACTTTTAAAAGAGCTAATAACTTTTTTTGTACTGGGAATCAAACCCAGGAACATTCTACCTCCAACCTACATGTCCAGGCCTTGTTTTTATTTTGGAACAAGGTCTTGCTAAGTTGCTGAGGGTCTCATTAAGTTGCAGAGGCTGACCTCAAACCTGAGATCCTTCTGACTCAACCTCCCAAGCACTGGAATTACAGGCTTGTGCCACCATGCCCAGCAAACTAATAATTTTAAAAAAAATTGTCAGCCAGGCATGGTAGAATTTAAATGAAAGGATAAATTTTAATAAAATAAGATTTTAATGAAAATGATGGTGGCACTTTATCCTGTTGTCATTGCTTTCAACTGTTGCCATAAACATTTTTTTTTTTGGTACTGGGGATTAAACCAGCCCCCCCTCCCCTTTTTTAAACAGTATCTTGCTAAATTGCTGAGGCTGGGCTTGAACTTACAATCCTATCTCAGCCTCCCCACTACTGAGATTACAGGCCTACACCACCACATCCTAGCTCTTTTCAACTCTACAACATGTAAGTTGAGACCTAGACCTCTGAGAATACCACCTTGTATATGGTTCAGGACCCTCCAGATGCACCCATAGAGGTCTTCCTTCATTAAACTTGGGGTAAACTATGATGGAGCAACTGCTCTTTCCAAAGAAATCACTCCACTGTTCTGCACACCAACCCTCCAGTTCTGAAACTGTTTGAGGCGATTCAAGTCATAGAAAGAAAAATTTTGCATACTGTGATCTGGCTGTGGAATATCATCAGTTCTAACTTGGTGTCTCGGTCTCTAACTTTAATTTTAACACTCTATTACACAAGAAACAAAATAAAAACTAACCCAGTAGGTGGCACCTGCAGAAATATATGCAGAGCATGTGTGGCAGATTGTATTTTCCAAAAATGGCCATAGCAATATTTATGTTCCCACGTACTCTCCCAGAACCTTGACACCCTTCCATCAAGCAGTGGAATCTATTCTCTTCCCTCTGAATATGGAACACCTCAGTTACTCGCTTCTAACATATTTCAATGTAGTAGAACTAATGCTCCCTGACTTCCTAGTTGAGGTTCTTAAATAAGGGCAATATAGCTTTTGGACAGTGTTTCTTCTTCTCTACACACACACACACACACACACACACACACACACACACACACACACACACACTATAATATGTGGAACCCAGTATAAAACAAAAATGACCATACCCTTATCCAATATCAAGACTTTCAAGCCAGTGACAAGCCCAGGGTCCCTCTGAGTGAAGGCCCTACACACCTGAATAGGTCACAAGCCCATGAAGACAGATCCACTTAAGATGCTTACTTAAGTGTGGTGGTGCATACCTGTAATTCTAGTACTTGGGAATCTGAGATAGAGATCACAGGTTCGAGGCTAGCCCCAGCAACTTAGCAAGGCCCTCGGCAATCCAGCAAGACTATTTCAAGATAAACTATATAGGGATAGAATGTAGCTCAGAGGTAGAATACCTCTAGGTTAAATCCCCAGTAACACACACACACACATGTTTATTTACCCTGGAAAACCAGATGCTATCTCGAAGAGAAGCCCAGTCCAGATGCATGTGGTCATGTCTGCTAAACCCTTATGATGTACGTGCTGAGTCCACAGGTGACCCTAACCATGTGTAGCTATCCCAATTGATAGCTGTCTTCATCAGTTTGGGCTGCTGCAATAACAAAATGTAAAACAGGCAGCTCAAACAGCAGACATTTATTTCTCATAGTTCTAAAGGTTAAAATCCTAAATCAGGATGCAGTAAGGTCCGTTCTGATGAGCCCCTTGTTCTTCTCTTATAGCCAGCTGACCTCTTGCTACGTTCTCACAGACAGAAAGAGGGTGAGCAAGCTCTCTGGCCTCTTCCTATAAGGACACTAATCCTATTCACGAATGTCCCCTCTCGTGTGACCTACTTACCTTCCAAAGGCTTCACCTCAAAATGCTGTCACACTGGGAATTCAATTTCAACTGGGGGGACAGAGCATTCAGCCCATAGCAGCACCCTTAGAAATACACCCAGTCAGTGAGCTAGCATCAGTCAGGAGGCCCATTGGTGAGCAAGCGTTCAGAGGACTGCAGCCCCGGTCTTCTGGATGAGGATCCAGACCTCAAAGACACAAATTACCCTCACCAAGCCCTGTCCAAAGAATCCATGAACATAAGAGGTTGTTTTTGCTACCATTTAAGGGTTGTTTCATAGCCATAGTCAATAGAATAATAGTTTCTATGTAGCATAACTTTAGACATGACTTAGATATGAAGTACTGTCACACCTGCCCTCTTTGCTACGGCTCATCTGTCCACCGGTGTGTGCTCCAATAATATCTGATCCCCCCCCCCCAAGAATTGCTGGGAAATGCTCCAAGTCTCTGGACTACAGTCTCCACATCAAACTAGCAACAGTACACCAAACCTCTCCCTTCGCACCCTTCTATGCCTGAAGCAGCCACTACCTTTGACGCCTTTAATAGCATCAAACTTCAACGGTTCCCCACATAAGGCCAGAGCCGTATGATCATTGACACCACTCAGCCCCAGTACACTCACCAGTAAAATAAGACCCCAATTTCAGCTTTGGGATTACCCTTCCAGAAGCCACATCCACTACAGTGGCCAGATGGAATGGACTCAGAGCTTATGCATCATCTATATTAGGGTTTCTATGAAAATGAGCATCTGAGACCCAAACCTCAAAGTTTTGAAACCCTATCTTTTCATTAGTTAAGAACGACAATCCAATCTGTGATTGCATACAATCCATTTGACTTAAATAGCTGCTGGAAGTCTATGACTGTCCCTTCTGCCTGCTTCTTCGAGTGCCTTTGGGAGTCATATCTCTTGGAATTTAAATCACACAACCCAAAGCAACTTAATATGCCACAGCACTCTAGAAAAGAAGTTTAAAAATAAAAACTCTAACTAGAAGGTTAGGCTTTCTTTTTCTTTTCTTTCTTTTTTTTTCTTTTTTTTTTTTTTTTTTTTTAGGTTTTACAAATTATGAAACCATGACCACGGGGAAGAAACTCATCCATTATACAAAATGATGTTATGAGTTATTTTGAAAAATGTAGGCATGTGTTCTCAAACTAAACGGTTCTTACCACAGTGAATTCATTGCATGCAAAGATGCAGTGATTTGCTGGATTATCTGCTCAGCTCTTGTTAGGTTATGAGCTCAGCTGTTCCTTGGTGAAGTTGCCTGAGCCCCTGACTTTTCTTTCAGGCATATGCTAGTGTATGGGCCATTTCAGAGCTATGGAAACATTACCTTCTATAACATTTATTTTTAACAACCTAAATATTCTCAAATCTGTTTTTCATACTTTTATTGGTACATTATAATTATGAAGTTCAAAGTGATAAAAACTTGCATGCATACAATATTATGCTTCTCTTTGGTATTGAGTTAGCAAACAAATTTAAATTCAGACTTCTACCAAACTTGTTTTCCATACCCAAGCCACATTCATTATTTGAAATACACCAAACATACTAAAAATTAAAATAAGAAATTAAAACAAAACCACATTGTACTCAAGGGACTATGCTGAATTATTTAAAAAACAAATCTGCAAAGCACTTTTTTTTTTCTTTCTCTCTTTCCTTTCCGCTTGAACGATGTCCAAATTAAACCAAGCATGATCATAAAGATCATCAAAATATAGTTGGGGTTACCTAAGGGATCCTTCATATTGCTCTAGTATTCTAAAGTAGGAACAGCAATGAGTTATGAGGGAATACAAATTTCTATCTAGAAAATCCAAAACAGCATGTCAGAAAGCAACAGAAGCCACCCTTGCTAGTAGTACACAAGAGAGAGATGAGGGCCAACCAAATTCTGGTATGAAATAAATGGCAACATTTTCCAAGCACTTTAGAATGTTTTCACAGTACTTAGTTCCAAGTAGCCACTCAGTTATATGTTTATTAATTAAAATAATATAACTTTTTTTTTCTTCTCTACCACCTTGCAAGATGAGCAAGACTATTACTATTACTCAGGAGAACTCCTAGAGTTATATAGTTACCACTCCACTATGCCTAATGCTCTCCCAATAAATATTACACATCTGACTGCATTCATTCATTTGTTCATTCATTCATTCATTCATAAACTGTTATGCAATTATACAAGGCTCAAGGCTCCCCCATACAGCTGATGTTTAGCAGAATCCTTAAACTAGAGATAACCTGATGAAATTGTTTCAATCCATTTTATCTAAGTCAGCACTTCTCAAACTACTTTTAAAGGGATATTAATATGTAACTTGGATGTGGGGGGAGGGTCACTGAAGATTGAACCCAGGGGCATTCTACCTCCACACTACACCCCCAGCCATTTTTACTTTTTATTTTCTGAAATAGTGTCTTACAAGTTGCTGAGATTCTCCCTAAGTTGCTTAACATGTAACTTAACATCAATAAATATTCTGTATATGACAAAGTATCCCAAGTTGCAGTCATTGTTCTGTGCTTTGACTTAGTACTTCATTCACTGTCCAAGTTGGTCCACAGTTTCGCCAATGAGTCTGCTGAGTTTGACCTTTCAGAAATAGCCTGTCCTTGCTTGGTTCATGTATGCAATAAGACTTCCCAGGTGACCTGATAGCTGAATATTCTGACCATAGGACTGAAGGACAAAACCCTGGACTAGAAAGAACATTTGAGAAACATTTCATCACTCCACAAATCTCCCTTTTGCTGTAATAAACACCTCGGGAACATTTCCTTAATTGTTTTAAGAGAAATTGGACATTCTTTGGATGGATATAGTGGGTACGATTAAAAAAAAAAAAGAATTCATCTTAAAAAACAAACAACAAATGACAATAAGCTGGGCTGTTGCATATTTAAGTAAGAAACCAAAACCAACTTATCAAGGACCTTTTGAAGTCACTCAAGGCAAAATCATCTCTACTCCAGGGTGAGACCAAGTAGCATATGCCATAGAAATCCACTTGGCTCCCACAGAGTCTGGAAGAACAGAGAAGAGAGTCAGTGGGTTGTCTGTCTAAAGCGGATAATCTGAGCAGAGAAATGTTGAAAGCTAAAATCAGAATTAGGTTAGTTAAAAGAAAAATACGTGTAAATCAAGGAGGAGCCTCCCCAGGTACCTCCCATGGTGCACAGCAAGCTGCTGAGCCTGAAGAGCAACCCTGAGAACTTGCACTTCTTGGTGAATTAGAAATTTGGCAGCTACCTGTGCAGACCCACCTTTTTCAGTGTGTTTCATGTTGTTTTTATAGATGTTTAAATTGGTGCTTGTAATTTCGACTAAAATTTTCCCGCAGGATAAAAATCTGTGGTCGTGGGAATATTTGATGGGAGTTCCAGGGTTGTTTATGCTTGCCACGTTTTTAAATGTTTCGAGCAAGACAACACACGTTCAAAGTGGAAGGGGGCCCTGTCCAATAAGATGGGCTGGTCTCGGAGCCTTTTCTAACATAGAAAGAACTTCAACAGCATAGGCTGCTCCTTACTTTAGACAGTGCTTCACAAGCGCAGAACATCACCTGGCACATTGTGCTGCCTGGCTATGTTAACACCGAGGCTCCTGCAGCAGGGAGTCTGAACAACAGAAATGACATATATCTGCTGAACTTTGCCCCAGGCTACTCTTCCACCTTCCTCGTTCGTGATCCTGGCAGAGCAGCAAAACTTTGGTTCTCAAGCACCAAAACCCTGATGGCCATGCCTGAAAATCTGACCCCACAACCCCTGGCTCAGGACCCAGGAACACACTGCCCAGCCTCAGCCAAAGTACCAGTTCTCTTTTACAGCTCCCAGGAAGGTGAAGGCCCTTTCTTGTTCTTTGTTCTGCCAAACTTCACCTTTGGTGCACTCAGTACTTTGGTTACAGAGAGAAGGAAGGAGAGGGAGAAAAGAAAGAGCAAAGAAAACAGTGCCCTGCTTCTCCTGTGGTGGCTGTGATATTTTCTTCCTTAGAAAAAAATACCCACCGCAGCAGAATATCCAGTTTCTTTGCTTTCTTCTTTTAGCCTTCCCCACCTTTGTTTTATTGGCCTTTCTATTAAAACTCACTTTTTTTTTCCACAAGAGGGTAAAGAATAAGCTTGGGAAAACAATGTTTGTAAAAGATTCTGGTTCTTTTATCCTTATTTCATGTCCCCCAAACTACATAAAAACATCCTTTGTCCACACTCCACTTACCACCCAAGTCCCTGCCATAGAGGCCATGGCTCATGACACTTTGCTGTCACCTCCCCAGTCCTCCCCAGACCATGGTGGAACGTGAGCTAGGACACTGCACCATTCCCACCATCTCGGAGAGGGCAAATCTTTTTCTTTTTTTTTTTTCTTTTTTAGTTTCAAAGTAAAACAAAATTATACTTATTAAAAGTCAAGTTTCACAAATCAAATAATAAATGACTTTGAAAGTGTGTGTGTGTGTGTGTGTGTGTGTGTGTGTGTGTGTGTGTGTGTGACAGAGAGAGAGAGAGAGCCAGTGGTGGGATTAACAGGGATATTCTGCCACTGAGCTACACACTCAGCCCTATTAATTTTTTTTTTAAATTTTATGGGTTTTTTGCTGCTTTGTTTTTGTGGGGTGTATGTGTGTGTGTGTGTGTGTGTGTGTGTGTGTGTGTGTGTGTGTGTGTGTGTGTGTTACTTCCTGGAAACTGAACCAAAGGGTATTCTACCTCTGAGCTACACTCCTAGCCCTATTTTATTTTTTATTAAGTTGCAGAGGGTCTTGCTAAGTTTCTAAGGCTGGTCAAGAACCTGTGATTCTTCTGTCTCAGCCTCCCAAGTATTGGAATTACAAGCATACACCACCACACCTGGCTATTTTCTTGTTTTAAAACAAGGTCTCACTAAGTTACTGAATGCTGGCCCTGAACGTATGATCCTCCTGTCTCAGCTTACGAAGTGCTAGGATAATAGGTATGAGCCATTGCACTCAACTTGAAAGGAAAATTTTCAGGCATTTGTGAAATTTTGTTTTACTATGTTTTGCAACGCAACTTAATCTTCACTGACCCAGCCCTGTGAAAAATGAAACAACAACAACAAAAAACCCACAATAAGAAAGAATAAGTGACTCACTTAGCATTTTAACTATAAGGAAATTTCACAACTGTGTGTACACAAATAATCTTGAAGTATATTTAGTCATTTAATAAAAGTTTTCCAGTTGTCTCCAGTATACCAACTATGCCACACTTATGCCAAGTGCTAAAAAGACCAGAGTGAATATAATGGTGTTTGGGTTATCTGTTGCTCAATCACAAACTATTCCAAAACTTAATTCCTTAGCATTATAATTTGTTATGATTGTAGGGTTAATTTGGCTCAGTTGGGCAGTCCCACCTGAGGTCACTCACATAGTTACAATTAGATGGTGGGTGGCTCTGAAGTTACACTAAAGCTTTGGCTATCTAAGTTGGCTTATTTGCATATGCCTAGAATGGTTAGGAACCGCTGGGATGTTCAGTCTCTCTTCTCCCTTTCTCCTGCTCTCAGTCTCTGTCCATGCACTTTATACACAAGATCAATTTGGGCTTCTTTACAGGCTAGCAGCCCCAGGTAGTCAGATGTTCTCTGAATTCCCCCAGAGCCCAGAGACCAAGATAAAACCTGCAAGGCTTCTTAGGTTCTAGCCAGAAGTCATGTAGGCTCACTTTCTCAGCTATAGGACAAGCCCAGATTCATTATTGGAGGGACTGACTCCAGGACACGAATGCAGGATAGCGTAGCTGGTTGGGGGGGCATCTTTGGAGCCTAAGCAGACTGAACAAGTATTGTTCCTAACCTGAAGAAGCTTACAGAGACTAAATGAACACTGGACTAAGAGTTGTCATCCTGACTACTAGTTATGGATTTGTCATGTGATTGTCGAAGTAACTTCATCTTTAAATACCAAACAACCAAAAAACTTGCCTGAAATCACTATTGAAGAGGACTTTTATGGTGTATACAACTAAATACTATGTAGCAATTAAAAACTATGATTTCAAAGAATCCTTGAAGATTGGAAGTGCTAAAGTTAAGTAGAAAGCACAGCACATGGCAGTGTATGTAGAATGTTTCCAATTTTACTTAAATAAATGTGTATATACATATACATATACACATATACATATACACTCCTGGAAATAAGACTAGAGAGAATCTGATTAAGATGGTTTGGGTAGGGGTGATTATATTCCTTTTTTATACTTCTCCAAATTTTCTTCAATGAACATGTACTGCTTTTATAACAAAAATTATAATGTAGCATATATAATAAAATATCCTGAAAGGAATGGAAGGGAAAGTAAAGAATTAATCTTTATAGTTATTTCTGGAACTTAGGTTTCCCAAAACTACCATAAGAGACTATTATATCAGGATGGAATCCTAATATGATACTTGGTAAAAATGAAAATGAAGACTTTAAGGTGGCTAGAGATGAGGTTCATTGACCCTCAGCACCAACAATCTTGTAGAAGAGGAATATGGCAACAAGGTATTTTATATACCCTGTTTTTTTAGTTTACATACATGCACACAGCACTTGGTGAGCTTCTCCACTCCCTCCCCTTCCCCATACATGATACTGAGATTGGCATTAGTATTCTCACATATGTACATCATATCAATGAAAGGGTTTCCTCCATTCATTCCTCCCTCACTTTCCCCTAGACCACCTCCCTGGCTCCACTGCAGTTTCTCCTCTATGATCTAAAGTCCCTCTGGTGTCCTGATCACTCCCTAGCTTCCACATATAAAATAAAACATATGACCCTTCACTTTCTGTGACTGTCTAATCTCACTTAAAAAAATATTCTCCAGGTCCTTCCATTTTCCTGCAAATGACATAATTTTGTTCTTCTTGATTACTGAGTAGAATTTCACTGTGTGTATATCCCATAGTTTTGTAATCATCTGTTGCTGGATACCTAGATTGGTTTCATAATTTGGTCATTGTGAATTGTGCTGCTATAAACATGGATATGCATGTATCACTATAATATTCTGATTTCAGCCCAATGGGGTATTTTCTAAATTCTTCTATGGACAGAAACCACACTTTGAGACAGAAAAGAGCCCAAGATCCCTGGGAATTTCCCTGGAACAATGATGTTCTTAAAATAGAAATGCTTTGGTCATTAATATTTATATGGTTGTATTTGACTTAGTTCCAGGAGAAGTTGTCCCAAGTTTTCAAAAAAAAAGAAAAGGTACAGAAGTAAAAGAAGGTTAAAGAGTAAATACAATTAAATATGTATATCTCCATAGCATGTGAAAACAGGAAATCAAAGCTATCCATTGGAGAACTCAGTAAATTGGAAGCACATTGGGGAGTATTTTTTTTCCTGGCTCACAGATGGTTGTGTAGATAGGAATAGGAAGGTGTTTCAGTTTCAGAAATTCCATGGGTGGTAACCAGAAATAAGAGTTTAGTGGCCACCGAACTTGCTAACTGAGCACTGAGCCATAGATGCTGTGGCTTAGCCACAGGTCTATGGTTCAGGCAATGAAATACAGCATAGAAACAAACATCTCAACTCAAGTCATTCACTTTATGTCTCAAAAAGTGTTCAACTATTGAAGTACATAAGTCACAGCACCATCTTAAAATTCTCTCCCCCTTCTTTGGAATATCTGTTAGTGGTTCACCGAAGTTTCATTCTCCCTTTGTTCCTTAGAAGTAGAACTCCTGAGTTAGGTGTGGTGGTGTATGTCTGTAATCCCAGTACTTGGGAGGCTGAGACAGGAGGATCAAAGTTTCAAGGACAGCTTCAGCAAGTAGTGAGACTCTCATCAGCCTAGGGAGACCCTGTTTCAAAATAAAAAAATAAAATAAGGCTGGGGGTATAGCTCAGAGGTAGAATGCATTTGGGTTCCATCCCCAATACCACACACACACACACACACACACACACACACACACACACACACACACACACAGCTCATGATTTTGTTGGACATGGAAAAGAATAAAAGAAAACATTTCCCAGGTATGGCCATGTGAACAAATTGTGGGCAAAGAATTTGATTGGTAGAATTAATTACTGGGAAATGTCCTAAAGGGAGTCAGCATGCTTTCTTGGTTCCTTCCTTCTTTATGCAGCAATAATGTAGACGATTTGGCTAAAGCTGTTTGGGAGCACGAGACAGCACACTAACTGTGGCAGAATAGGAAGAGACAAGGGTTCCAAATCCTTGTTGATCATGGAGCCTCCTTAGCAATGATGAACTCCTATCAGGACTTCTCTGATATGATCCAGAAGCAAGAAACAATCTTCTGCCTTATGTCAGTCACAATTATTTGGAAGTTTTTCTGTAGCGTGCGGCCAAGCATAATCTCACCTGATTCAGAGCCAAATCCCTTACATTCTAGATCTTTAAATCCTCCTTTTCTAAAAGCCCCTAGAAAAACTTCCTCCTTGCAACCTCCAGGAACACCAGTCCTAGGGGATTTTTTTTTTCTTTCCAAGTGCAAAACTTCTCTGCTCCCTAAGACAGGCTTCTTGTCACTCTGCCCTCACTTTCCCTCCCACCATTGGGCTCCTGCTGCTTTCCCTCCTTTTCCAAACCCTCCATCACAAGCTCCACATGCTGGTGGGCCATGGCAGGACCTCTGTGGAAGGCAAGAGGTGAAGAAACCACGCAATCATGGCCAAACCTCTTCTTAGGAGGAAGGGATAGGGTCAGAGAACAGTGAGAAAATTCAGACATCAATAACTTTTACTATATGACGTGATTTTTTTCTTTTTGGAAGTAAAATATGGAAAAATTTCAATTTTGACAAGAGGTCTTTTTTCATATGCAAATAGTTTTACTGGAAATGCTTCCCTCCCCCTTATGATTACTTTCCATATTGAGTAAAGAATCAAAGAAGGGGAAATTGCACAGCTCTTGGAAATTATTTTGAGAAAAACCATTCCTGGGGCAGTATTTTTTTTTCTTAAAAGTTTTTTTTCATGTGTGTGTGTATGTGTGTGGTAACAGGAATTGAATCAAAGAGTGTTCTACCTTTGAGCTACACCCCCAGGCCTTTTTATTTATTTGTTTGTTTATTTTATTTTGAAACAGGATCTTGCTAGGTTGCTGAGGACTTTTCTAAATTGCTGAGTCTCTCTTGGAACTAGTTATTCTCCTGTCTCAGCCTCCCAAGTACAGGATTACAGGTGTGTGCTACCATGTCTGGCTGGGGCAGCCTTTAAATTCTTTTAGCTCTCACATATACATGGTATTTGAATGCATGGCTCCACTTTATCTTTTAAACAACCCTGAGAGGTAAATGCCATTACCATCTTCATCACACCATCACACATGGGCAAAAGCTGGGGCTGGGAGAGGTAAAATGCCTTGCTCAAGTTCATTTACCATGATGGGCCGTACTATTGCTGTCTAATACTGGCTGTCCCAAAATAAAACAAAACAGCATTAGACCTTGCTACGCTTGACATCTGGCTTAGGGATACGACTTGCTTGGGCCAATGAACTGTGAGTACAAGGCTGACTGCTAATTTCAAATATGAGTTTAAGGAGTGGTTCTTCTACATCCCTCCCCTTCCCCATTGTGAGACCTGTGTACTCCAAGTAGATCCCAAGTCATTGATAAAATATGTGGAGTTGAGCAATAGCCATTGCACAAGGGACAAGGGTACCAAAATAAGAAATAACTCTGTGTGTGCTTTAGGGACAACTGTTCCTGCATATGTTTATATCCAGTCTTTAAATCAGCTGAGATTTGTAGAGAGAGAGAGAGAAGAGGTAGGTCACTGGGAATGTGGTCTTGGGATTATACATGTCCCTCATTCTCTCTCTCTCTCTCTCTCTCTCTCTCTCTCTCTCTCTGCCACCAAACACCAGCTTTTTTTATTCCACAGATGACTGGAAGGCCAGAAGGGCTTGCCTCTTTCTCCCCTTCCCTGATCCAACTCCTGTATTTTTTAAGGGGACATGGGGAGGACAGAGTTTGTATTTCAGTATATTGTATTCTAAGACAGAAGGCACTAGGCAGGCCTCAAACCATAAACTACAAATCTCAGCTGATTTAAAGACTGGATATAAACATATGCTTGTCAAGGTGTTGTGGAGACCCTTAAATACCCAGATTTCACTGCAAGGGTAAGGATCAGCTTAGGAGCCATGGGAAAGGGGCTTGGATGACTCAGAAATCCCATTGGCCATCCTTTTTGAGGTGGCAGATGTGGCCCCAGGAAGTACCGCTTATATTCCATTTGCACAACACACTGATTATATTTGTCATAACAGGTGCTTTTGTGTTAAAAGTATCTTCCTACCATCAACTCATGGTCACTTTACAGTGCATGAGTTTTCCTATATCTTATTATCAATAGAAGCATTGTAGTTGCTAAAAAAGATAATGGAAGTCTTCAACATCTACAAAGAAAAAAATGCCAGTTCCAGTGTTTATTCCCAAGAAAAGGACTTGTCCTTTGGCTTTTTTTTTTTTTTTTTTTTTTTTTTTGTGGTACTGGGGATTGAACTCAGGGGCGTTCTACCTCCGAGCTACACCCCCAGGCCTATTTTTTAATCTTTATTTGAATTTGAAACTGGGTCTCACTAAGTTGTGGAGTGCCTCACTAGGTAGCTGAGGCTGGCCTCGAACCCGGATCCTCCAGTCTCAGCCTCCGAATGCTGGGATTACAAGCGTGTGCCACCACACCCAGCTTGTCCTTTGGCTTTTTATCAGCAGAATTATTATCTTAGTGACCCTATTTAAAACATATTAAAAATAATATTTTCCCTCAGGCTTATAATCAAATTTTTGAGAGTAACCTGGATGGAAATGTGAGGAGATATGGGGGAAAGCCAGGTTCTTTTACAAAGTATGTTTCAATTCCCCTGTTTGCATAGGCAGAGAATCTACAGTTTAGCTCTTGACCACAGCCCTGCCTCTAAAGAAGGAAAACAAGAAGGAATAGAAAGCAAAAGAGAATATTGCCCAAAGATATTAAAAGGACAGTTCCAGACAGGTTTGACTTGTCCCACAGAGTCATAAGGTCAGTTAGGGCTATGCTTCCTCTCCTTGGAATAAATTAAATGTACTTCATAAATAGATCTGCTTCTGTTTCCTTGTTCTGTTAAAGTCCTGTGCATTTGAGTGCACATGTGTGCGCACATGTGCCTATGTGTCTGTGTTTCTCAAAAACTAAGAAGAAGGATCTTTCTTATTTTGGTGCAGAAAACTCAGGAGATTTGTCCCAAGAGGCTGTGAGTCATGGTGGCCATAGCCCTTCAACTGCACAGCTGGGGAGAAGCTCAGGGAGAAAATGGGGTTGGCTGTGTAACTGATACTATTCCCCTTTCTTCCCCTGCAGATCACTCTTACTAGCTGTTCAAGTCTTCTTTCTCACTTTTTCACATGATATCTGTATTATCACATTCTTCCCAGATCTCCACCTGGCCAATTCTTCCCTACCTTTACATCTTGTCTGAATGCCATTTTCTCTTTGGGGCTTCTCTGACCACCCTTGAAACAATATTTTATCTTCTCAGAGCCTGGCATTTCTTATTTTCCCTTTCCATTTATTTTCTCCTTAGAACTATTTAATTATCTCTAAAAATGTAATATTTCACAAGTACTAGAGAATATCCATAATATATGTATTAATTAAAAAGCATTCTAATAAAATAAACACCTATGAAGTCCATCACCAATTTGATAATTAAAACATTTGAAATACTATTTCTTCTTCTCATAGTATTCCTGACATATACACCAGGAGAATGTTCACAGCAGTACACATAATTATATACCAAAATTGAAGGCAATACAAATACTGATCAACCTAAGAATGGATATATGAATTATATTTTCCCAATAGAATACCCATCAATGGATGTCAATGAACTAAAACTACACACAACTGAGAATGGGTAAGTCTTAGAAACATAATCAGTGGAATAATTAAGTCCCAAATCATTTAATAGAATATGATGTTGTTCATATAGAGCTCCAAAAATAAACAAAACAACATTATTCTCTCTAAGCTTAATGCATTTTAACACAATGAGACATATTTATCAGCTTTATTTTAGTTTACTTCTCAGATAAGACTCTTCAAACTTCAATATACGTATAAGTACTGTCTTCTAAACTTAAAAAAATTATTTCCAAAATTAAAAAAACTATATTAAATAAAAATAGGAATCAACCTTAATACCTTTTTCCCCCACCATCCAAAAGTGACCATCCAGAATTGATCATTAGGTAACAGTTTTTGGATATGCCTCTTGGACCTGGCTCCAATTTCCATCCTAGGTTCCCACCTATGGCTTCTTTAGATCAGGCCTTCAACTTTGAATTTGGGACATTTTATCGTTTCCTGATGTATCTTAGTCTATTAATGGAGTATCTTTTTCTGAGTAATCTATAAAATTTTGGGTTGTAATTTTATTTCACTGATAAGCTTCAAATAAATTTCATATAAACATAATTGATTTATCAGTCAGTCTAAACCAGTAGAAGTTTAAACTATACTCAGTTTTGTTGTTGTTGGTTTTTTTTTTTTTTTTTTTTTGCAGTACTGGGGATTAAACTCAGAGGCATTCTACCTCCAAGCTATACCCCCAGCCCTATTTTTTATTCTTTATTTTGAAACAGGGTCTCACTAAGTTTCAGAGGGCCTCACTAGGTAGCTGAGGCTGGCTGCGAACCCAGATCCTCTGGTCTTAGCCTCCCAAATGCTGGGATTACAAGCATGCACCACCATGCCCTGCATTTGTGTGTGTGTGTGTGTGTGTGTGTGTGTGTGTTTTCTTTCTCCAATTGATGCATTCAATTTTTACCAGACTCTTTTCTAGTTACTTTCAGATCACTTTCAGTCTATGTATTCTAATCCAAGTAAAACTTCATTCTCAGGTTCTTTGTCCACAGTTCATGCTGTTTAACCCATAGTGTGAAACCTGTAGGGTAGAAGAGGTGTTCTCCTTACCTTTCTTCCAAATTCCCTCTTTTGAGGTGAATAGAGTGGATGGAGGAGTAGGGATAATGGAAAAGAATCCTACTTAATGGGTGCTGTTCTGGTTCTCTTGGTTTCACTGTGTAATGAGTTAAGACATGCGCAGGAAAGATTTCATAGCTACTTCATTGCCGTTATTTTTCCAGCAAGAGCATCTGCTCTAAAGGAGGACAATGCAGAGTATTCTGAGATGGTCTTATTTCCACAAAATTTACAACTATTCTTAGAGCTGGTGTGGTAGGCTGAATAAAGGCTGAATATCCTAATCCCCCCTCAATGCATGAACAAGATATCTCATGTGGCAAGGGGACTTGGCAGGATGTGATTTTATTAGAATCTTAAGATGAAAATTTATTCTCATCCAAGTATTATCCATGTGGGCACAATGTACTCCTAGGGTTTCAAATAAGAGGGAAACAAAAGGATTAGGGTAAGAAGAAGAAATTGTGAAGACGGAGCAGGAAGCTGGAGTAACACAAGGAAGTATTCATGAGCCAAAGAATGTGGTGGCATCAAGAAGGTGAAAAAGGCAAGGACATGGGGCCTCCAGGAGGACCACCCCGGCCAACACTTGACTAGCCTGATTTTGTACTTTTGATCTACATAATTGTAAGATAATATCTTTTTTGTGTGTATGGATAGTACTGGGGATTGAACCCAGGGACTTTCTACCTCTGAGCTACGGCTCCAGCTCTGTTTTAGTTTTGCGGGTTTTTGTTTGTTTGTTTGTTGAAACAGGGTCTTTCTAAGTTACCTACTAAGTTGCTGAGGCTAGCCTTGAATCTGCAATCCTCCTGTCTCAGCCTCCCAAGTACTGAGATTATAGGCATGCGCCACCATGCCTGGTTCATTTGTATTGTTTTAAACCACTGCGTTTGTGGTGACTTGTTATAGTAGCAATGGGAAACTTAACCCAGTGGCAAGTTGGTGCTGGCTTCTGGCAGGGCCCTTAGATTCTTGCCACATGTACATCTCCGTAGGGCTTCTTGGATGCCTTTATGACATGGCAGCTGGCTTCCCCAGAGGAAGTGATCCACAAGGTCTTTCATGACCTAATCTTGAATATAAAATTCCATTGTTTTTGCAATATCCTACGGGTTGGATAAGTGAGCCCTGTTCAAGAGACAGGGGACCACTGTGAGGAGAGAAGAATCATTAGGGTCTGTTTGGCAGACAACTGCTGCACTTGCAAAGTTTTTCGGTGATTGACGCTTCAGTTTACAGAACACATCCATGTCTTATAGAACAGTACTTTGTCCAGTTTCCAGGCCACTGAAGAGCTCATGAGCCAGAAATAGACAGGCAACATGGATGAAGATGGAATCTGTCGCCTGAGGTCACAGGAGCCTTACCTTATCTTCTCCAACACCACCCCCTTTCCCTTCACTGCTGACCTTGATCTGGGACAATACTCATGGGACACCTGCAATATGAATTCATCCAGTAGCTCTATGGACCCCATCTGGGCCTCCTAAAGTCTAGGCCTTGTAAAGCAGACCCTGAGATGAAGAGTTGTAAACAGTTTATTTGATAAGTAAGTCCAGGGTTCAGGAATAGGACCCGGGGAGAGTGAAACAAAAGAAGGGAAAGTCAACAAAAGGATGTTCACAAAATGACCACCATTTTAGGTAACTGGTGTTCAGTCCTGCAGAACCTTCTGGGGACTTTCTGGATACGCATCTCAGAATGGTGCTGGGTGATGAGAAGAGCCAGCATTGATTCATCGTCCCCATCCCTGTGATCAACGATGACTCTGTGGGTGTTCCTTTCCCCATACCTCCAGGTAGAGCCTGCATGAGCATCAAGCTGGTCCTCACTGAAACCCCAAACTATGGTACCTGAGAATCCTGGAGGCAGGAAGCAAGAGGCACACTAGATAGTGTCAAGGAAAGGCACTGGTAGATTGCGCCTGTGGGAAGCTGGTGAGTCTGTGTGGAGTTGATCACCGTAATAGTACCCCAAAAGGTGTTTGAGAGAATTTGGTGTAATCCCAAACTGGTGTTTAATATCGGCCCTGTGTCAGCATGGGTGGTCTGGCAACAGACTAGTAAGGTGGAATGCCGTTGCAGCCGGCAATGTAGAACAGTCCTGAAGGGGAGAATGAGGATTAAAGAAAAAGTCAATACTAAGTCCGTTACTGGGAGGGCTGACAGTTAATACTGTAGCCTCGAGTTTATTTCACAGGACCTTTTTATACCATGACGCCAGGAAGCTTATACAAGAAAAGGAACATGGGAACTTTAGTTATACCATGGCAACATAACATACAAAACATTACATGAGGTTTTGTAGCCCCTACAAGACCTATTGTCTTAATATACTGAATGTACTGAAGCCCCTCAACCATATCTCAGTACAAGCGCCATAGGCGTCTAGATCCGGGTTATTGTTTCCTAGGTCTATAATGTCAGCACACAACACATGGCTGGTTTTAACAAAACATGGGTAATTAATCATAGTCTCCAACAGTGGAATGACAGGTGTGTAGGTGGCAAAGTGCAACCTCAGTCAACAGAGTTTGCAAGGTGGTCATCAGAGAAGCAAGTGCTATATGCTCCTCCATTGGGAGCACTTGGCTCCTTGTCTTCCAAGGAAAGGAGCAACAGCTGAAGCTCAAAATGATGGACTTGAATGCTGTAACAATAAGTCCTCTAAAATGGGAGGTATGCGCCGCTACAGTTGTCCTCGGTTTAGGGGCTTTAATTGCCAATTTTGGAGCCTAAAAATAAATCCAGTTATTTTTCTGTCAATAAATGTATTCGGCATCGCCCAGATGACTAGCCCATAACAAAAAATGATGCATTGTTTAGTGTCACATGTCTGTGCGTGTGTCTAACATGGATAATTGCCATGGTATTTTTTTTAAAGCAGCTCAAAGGTCTTCGGTACTCTTCTCATCAAGAAATCAAAGGTGAGTTGGCTCCATACTCCCTTGCCCTGTATCTGGGTGGGTCCACTCCAACTAATAGAATATAGCGGGAGTGGTATCACATGACTTCTGCATCCAGGTTGGAAAATGTGTGGCAAGTTCTCCTTTGTGAGCCAGGACACTTGGAAGCTCTGAGCCAAGGATCCCATGCTATGAGGGTGCTGAGACTATGTGGACACGCATGTGTAGAAGCATCTGCTGGCAGCCCCAGCTGAGGTCCCCACGAAAGGTCAACATCAACGGCATCAGTTTTCCTGGCTGAACTCCAAGATATCAAGGAGAAAAGATAAGATAAGCCAGTCCCACTGTGTTCAGTGTGAATCCCCGACTCAGAATCTACAAGTATAATGAAGAGGTTGTTTAAGGAACTAACTTTTGAAGGCAACTTACTGTATTAAATGAAGATCAGATGATGTCACAGCATACTGTATAGATGAAAGGTATGTAAAAGGGAGCAAAAAAAGTAAATCATCATAAAATATAAGGTACTATAGGCATGTTGAACACCTTTGTGAATAAGGAACTTATTCATTTTTTTTCTACAATTTCAATAAAACATCATCCTCTGAATTACATTCACAATAATTTGGATTTTAGAAATCACATAGTTTGGGTTTAGTTTATTATGAAATTTTGAGCCATAGGTGGTAGCACATGCCTGCAATCCCAGTACCTGGGAGGCTGAGACTGGAGGATCACAGATTAGAGGCTAGCCTCAGGAATTTAGAGAAACCATGTTAAAAAAACAAAATATAAAATATAGCTGGGGGTGCAGTTCAGGGGTAGAAGGCTCCTGGGTTCAATCCCCAGTAACACACACACACACACACACACACACACACACACATACACACACACACACACACACACACACGCACTTCATTATGATATTTAAGAACACTGTTTTTAAAAAGTGTCTCTCAGCTACCTTATGCCTGAGAACCCACCCAAACAACCCATTGTTTATATTATCTGAATTAAATTCAAATACATCTGTTGGAAACACAAGGTTCTTCACAATATTCATCGACAAAGTCATCTTGCATTTTTCCTCCCTTTCATCCATTTGTGCTATGTTCAAGTTTCCCTGAGTTGTTTTCCACCTTCCCCCAGGAACTCCTACTCCTCCAGGCACCTGGTTTTAGTGCCACTTCCTCTGTAAAGTCTTCCTGGAGTCTCCCTGAGAGTCTGTGCTCTCACAATGTATCTGGCAGGAAACAGACTAGTTTGAGGACCTCCTGGAAAGGGGGTGTGGCTTTTGGAAAGGTTGTGGACAGAGCTTCAGTACGGTACCCTACCTCACACTTTCCTCTTCCCCTCATCTGCTGCCAAGGTTCCCAAGGGTTGACCCAAACCAGAAGTCAAAAGGAGGAACTGTAATGTATAATTTCATTGTGTCGTCTTGGCTGGGCTAGGGGATACTCATAATGCTGGTGTAAGACATTATTTCTGAGTGTGTCTATGAGAGTGTTTCCTGGAAGAGATTAGCATTTGCATCAATAAACTGAACATAAAAGGCCACTCTCACCAATAGAGGTGGGCAACATCTAGTCTGTTGAGGACATGAATAGAATAAAAAAGTAGAAGAGAGAATTTGCTCTTGACTTGAACTGGGACATCCATCTTCCCCAACTCTTATATATCAGCACTCCTGGTTCTCGGGCCTTCTGATCTTGGACTGCGACTTTCAACATTGGTTCCCATGATTCCCAGACCTTTGAGTTTGGACTAGAACGATGCCACTGGCTTTCCTGGACATATAGTGTGCAGACAGCAGATCATGAGACCTTTCAACCTCTAAAATGTTGTGAAAAAAAAATATTAGTACTAAATGTCTCTCTCTATTTTAATTTATATTTAAAGACATTCTAGATAGATAATAATTGGTCTGTTTCTCTGAAGAACCCTGGATAATACAGAAACCCATCAATCCTGTTCATTTAGATTAGCTTTCTCAGGGAAAAGAAAGAAAAGGATAGAGAGAGGATACAGAGAAAGAAGAGAAGATACTCAGACTTCTGATTTATATTTCAATGGGGTTCTGTTGCTATAATAGGTGATTTCCCACTGGGCTATGTATGACCCAGTCATCAATATCTCCATACTCTCTGCACTCAAAAGTTGGGACCAAAATAGTCTCTTAGTAAGTATATATCAAATTAATACATTAAGGGAATGGTACAAGAATATAACTGATGTTCTTGAATATTTCATAATTTTTATTTTAAATTTTTTCTCTATTGTTTCACTTCTATCTTTTGGAATCCATTCACTTTTTTATTGGTACATATTCACTATACAGCATAGTGGGTTTCATTGTAGCATGTTCACATATGCATATAACATAAATTGATCAATTTCACTCTCCATATAGGATAAGTAAACTTCAAATTAGATTTTGGGCTGCGGGAGTAGCTCAGTGGTAGGTAGCACTTGCCTAGCATGTAAGGTTCTGTGTTCAATCCCCAGCACTGAAAAAAATTAGATTTTAATGGGCAGATTTATGATTTCAGATTTATGATGAGGGGGTCAAATTTTAACATGTCATCAAATTATACAGCTCATTATTTTAAAAATTAATTGTTTTTATTTGAATCAAATCTTACAATTTCACTTTTTTTGGTGTGTGTGTGTGGTGTTAGGGATTGAACCCAGTTGCATTTTATCTCCAAGCTGCATGCCCAGCCCTTTTTAATTTCTTTCTTTCTTTTTTTTTTTTTTTTTGGTGCTACTGGGGATTGAACCCAGAGGTATTCTACCTTTGCACTACACCCCTAGTTTGATTTTATCTCTTATTTGATTTGGAAACAGGGTCTCACTAGGTTGATAAGAGTGTCACTACTCGCTGAGGCTATCATCGAACCTGGGATCCTCCTGTCTCAGCCTCCCAAGTACCAGGATTATAGCCATGCACCACCATGCCCAGCTCAATTTTACATTTTTAATGGAAATGGAAAGTTTATTAGAGTTGTATTTTTATACTTAATGACATAAATCTTAGGTTGAATTTCTTCCCTAAATAATGATAATAACTATTCATTTTACTTCACTGTGCAATGAGTTAAAAGATTCTCAGAAATGATCTCAGAGCTCTTTCATTGCTCTTATTTTCCCAGTGAGAGCATTGACTTTGAAGGAGGACACCACACAGTGTTCTGAGATAATCTTATTTCCACAAAATTCACAACCCAAGGGCTAGTTTTGCATGTTTTCCTCCCCGGCTGAATTGTGGCTAATCACGGCCAAGTGTTTTGATGCTGTTGGTTTGGCTCTTAAATGAAACTGGATCCTGACAAGAAAGTTCAAGAATTATTGTCGGCTTCTCTGCATAACTTAGAAACATCTCCAAAGGCATATGTACTCTTGCCCTGGCAGACATATATACACGAGTACAGTGTAACACCTCCATCCTCCATGCTTGGCAAGTTAACGTGGATGTTCATTTTTATAGCCGCTAACTTATTAGCTGTGGATTACGTTGTCACTTTGTGTGTTACATTTCCAAGCATAAGAAGTGTGAGTTCTAAGACATGTGAAATGAAGGATCAGCTAGAAAAAGCTGGTCTTGAAGGCATCAGAGAGTAGGGATAAAGACTTCATCATGCAGTTCATGGAGCCTGCCAATTCCTTGATTGACAGCTCTCTGTATGGCAAGTCTTGAGGGATTGGGTATTTAAATCTTAATTACAAAAAAGTGTTACAGAATACTAAAAATCATTCAAGGAAACTGGAAGGCTCATCGTATAGCATTCCTCTATTAATCTCTTATACAGAATAAATTTGATTGACAAGAACCATACAAATAAAGTAAAGGGATTTCAGAAATCAGTATAAAACTGAAAGGAAAACTTTAAATCATGTGCCATAAACGTATCCTATTTTGTAAATTAAATTGCCCCAAAATTGTATACACAAAAATAAAACAGATTAAAGTAAATTTGCTATGAGATATAATCTCAACTGGCTTAGATAAATAAAGTCTCATTACCATGATTCAAACAAACAAAAATATAAATATCTGCTTTGCTTAAAAAAAAATGATCACAAGGTAATAGGGAGTAAAACTGATCCATTTATGTTATATGTATATATGAATATTCTACAATGAAACTCACAAGGTAGATATTTTTCCCTCTGCTTATTCATATGAGAAGACTCAGGAAGATTGAATAAATTGATAAGGTTGGTAAATTGTACAGCTAGGATCCACATCTAATTAAAATTGTGTTCTTTTTATTATTGCACACAAAATCTTCAAATGTACAGAAAGTAAAACAGACTATAAGCTGTTCAAACGTAAGAGCCCTGCCCCAAACGCTTTGGGGGAATCTCTCTGCCTGTGCGTCTGTATTCACTCATCTATTCATCCACTCGGCAAGCATGCATTTAGTGTTTCCTCTGAGCCCCGAGTCATGCTAGGTTCTGGGAATATAATAGTGAACAAGATAGACAAGTACTTCACCGTGCTGGTGGGCTACAAAGGATTGCATAAAAGCAAGAGCAACATATGCGTGGTTAGTGCTACTGGGAGAAAAGGGTGAAGGGACTAGGGAAACACATTTATTTTTCCAGATCTGAGAAGGCAGCTTGGAGGAAGCAGTGCATAAGCAAAGGCTTTGCAAATGAGCACAGGTCATGCAAGTACAGGAAATCATGGGTGCTCCTGGGAGAAGGCTCCTGGACGAGGGTCCTGAATGAGCAAAAGACTAGAGTGAAGGACAGAGTGGGATTAAGAGGATACTGGTGTTGGTAGGGAGCAGAGGTGATATTTTGAAGGAATGTACATACAGGCCAGCTTAACTGGTTTCGG
Organism: Graphiurus murinus; assembly: GCA_004027655.1. Classification (NCBI taxonomy): domain Eukaryota; kingdom Metazoa; phylum Chordata; class Mammalia; order Rodentia; family Gliridae; genus Graphiurus; species Graphiurus murinus. The sequence goes on along the minus strand of PVLC010019001.1, from coordinate 7,610 downwards.
GGAAGGGGGAACACATCGTGGACTACCAGAAAGGTTGGTTAAGTTCATCAGTGCATCAAGAGGAAAGCATTAAAACAAAGTAGGTCAAATCCCTTTGCATGGAAATACATGGAGAAGTAATTTTAAATGGCCACTCCCGGGTTATGAAAATGAAGAAGTCTCATGAGTCCTGAAGCAGAACTCTTCATTTGGGAAAAAAGAAAAAGAGAAAAAACAAAAAACAGCTGCAGTATCTGGAGGGAAAATATCTAGTAATAAATTGATGCAGTGTTTGAAGGGATTGGTAGCCGGAACCTGTCCCAATGATGTTGATAGGGGAGAAGTCATCAGTCTCTGATTTCACATTTTTCTTTCTGCTTTCCACTGAATAAGGTCTCTATGATTATGAGCCTGTTGAGGTTCTCCTCATGTTTCTGGTGTGCCATGCCATCAGATTCCTTTATTAAGACATTCTATGAGGTACATAGGGGCAGAAGAAGAGCTTTATCTCTTTGGGATAATTCAGAGTTGTGAATTGTTACTGAACCGGGGACCAAAATAGAAAGGGAAAAGGATTATCTTTGGACGTTATCCAGAACTTTTTCAACTCCAAAGTGTTTCATAGGTGTCATAGAATTCTCATTATAACAGTGAATGAAAATTATTCTCAATCATACCTCAACGATTTTACATGCTAACTCTCTCGTCATGTATAGGGTGGTTTAAAAATGTAGGGATAGTAAAATGAACTACATGTTTGTGTGCCCCCTAAAATTCATATATTGAAACTTTCATCCCAGTGTTCTGGCATTTGGAGATAGAGTCTTTGGAAGGTAATTAGGTCATGAAGCTGCAGTCCAGTCCTCATGATGAGATTAATGCTTCTAAGAGGACGTAAGAGAGAGCAAATTCCTTCTCTTACAGGATACAGAGACAAATTGCCAGTCTGCAACTCTGAAGAGTGCTTTCGTCAGAACCCAATGATGCTGGTACCCTGATTTTGGACTTCCAACCTCCAAAACTCTGAAAAATTAAATTCTGAGTCTTATAAGCCACCCAGGCTATGGTATTTTGTTGCAGCAGCCCAAATGATTAAGAGAAATACACTGTGTTTGGTGAGATTAGGAATATTTCCTACACCTCCCCAATGTAACTCATCTCTGACTCAGCACAATAGAGTTGTTTCATAAAATGTCAGTGGCTTCAGGCTTTATGGTAAAATAATATATATTTTATAATTATAAGGCTTCTGTGTAATTATTGAGGACAGAATAATATAGTTGTATCTTCTTTCATCAACCACTAGTTTATTATAGCATTTGCCATTGTATTAAAACATTTTTTACTTATTTTCTTAACTGTACTATGCCCCTATTGCAATGTTAAGTTTACATTTGATGTAATATGGAATGTATTTTGTTTTATGAATAAATCTTAGACATATTATACTATACTCCATTTTTATTAATGGAGGTCAACAGTGGTGAAGGAGCAGTAATTTCCTACAGTTCAAATATCATCTTTCCATGCATGTTTTCTTACCCCTTACCCTTAGCAGGAATGATTAGCAATGGCCACTCAAGCATTTATTTAAATGCATAAAGCAAGTTGGGTGTGGTGGTATATGCTTATAATCCCAGTACTTGGGAGGCTGAGACAGGAGGAGCTCAGGTTCAAGGCCAGTCTCAGCAAATTAGTTAGACCCTCTGCAACTTAGTGAGACCATTAAAAAAAAAATAGGGCTGAGGGTATAGCTCAGGGGTAGAATGCCCCTAAGTTCAATCTTCAGTACCACAATAAATAAATAAATAAATAAATAAATAAATAAAGCCTAAGGCAAGCAATGACCATATCGTATATATCTTATTAAACGCTTGTTAAAAACTACTCACCAATTCATCAGAATTAACTTCACCCAGGGATGGTTGGGTAGATGAGAGACCCAGTAATATGATTCTGCATATGTTTGTGTTCAGTTTGTAATTTGCACTAAAACAATAAAGACTGGCTTGTTTTACAATACAAACAATAAAACCATTTGGATAAATTTCAAAGTTTGTTTTTTGTAAAATTTACTTAAAGCTAAATAAAACTTCAAAGCACAATACCTACATATAAATAGCCTACTACTAATCAATGTCTTTCAAAATAATAGGGAGAGGAAAGTTACTAAAAATTGTTCTCCAGTAAAATATGGTAGTCCTAGGGATTGAATTCAGGGACATTCTACCTATGAGCTACAACCCTACCCCTTTTTATTTTTTTGTTTGAAGCAAAGACTCATTAAACTGTTGAAGCTGGCCTCAAACCTGCGATCCTTCTGTCTCAGCCTCCCAAGGGGCATGTGCTACCAGGTCTAACTTCCAGCAACAGATTTAATAGAGTATAGTAAAAACCAAAATCTTCATGGAAAACTAAGAAGATCTACAGATTTTAATCTGAGAACTTGGCTCTTCCAGGTAGTTTTACTTCACTTTGCTCAAAAGGGAGAACACATTGGGCAGTCCTCTCTCAAAGCAGCTGGAAGGTCTGGAGGGCCAGCAGGACCTCAGGGGTAGCAGTGCAGACACACTGGGTTTTTGAGACTCTGAGACAAGCACCAGTTAAATATGCTGAGGGTGGAGGTCTCTAAGAGGCTCTCACCTACCATATGTTGCCACAGTATTAGCATACCAGGTATTCTACAAAATCATTGGTAAAAACTCTTGCCGTCTATACCTGCCATAGATTACATTCACATCAAACTCTACAAGTAGCTTTAATTTCTTGATTCTTCAGCTTAAATGTGCAATTTAGTTCTTGAAAAGCCTGAAGAAGTAAAGGAAAGTTCATAAATACAAATTAGAAGAGATGGACCTTGCTCCTAAAAGAAGCACATTCTTTCTGGGCAGAAAAGATAAAACTATATGAAGAATTAAAGAGTACATATTACACAGCTCCCCTCCTCCCTAAGAGCATTCAATATTACAATATACTCAGATAGCACCTCCCTTTCCAATAGCCCAAACACCGGCTGTGGACCAAACTGTTGAATAAATACTTCTCACAATCCCCTTTTAGCAAGTAAGTCCATCTGGGAGCCAATTCAGTCCCTTCATTCTAATCAAAAACTCTTTTGATCTTGGAATCTATCTTAATCTATCTTTTTTTTTATGACAGGGGAAATCCTTAGACATTAATAAAATATTGCCAATGGAAAAGAATATACAAATACTCCAATACTGATCACTAAGCCTACCACGTGGCCAGAAGTCAGTGATTTAGATATTTTTTATGTCCCTTCAGTTGCTGGAATACTGTTTGCAAAACGTTGCTCAGAAAAGACATTGAAGCATAGCCCGAGTAAGCAAATTTAAAGTCAAAGAGCAATAGGAACCCCAAGTCCATATTCTATCTACTACACCAATGTGTCGCTCAAATGTTAGTGACCACAATAAGCCAGTGATTGAAAAATGAAAATTGTTCCTTTGTTTATTTGTTTTCATGGTCATGAAAGTCTGGAATGCGCAATATCACCCCAAATTTTTGAACTTTCTTTCTTTCTTTCTTTCTTTCTTTTTTTTGTAGTACTGGGAATTGAACCCAGAGAAATTTATCTCCAAGCTATAGCTACAACCCTTTTTTATTTTTATTTTTATTTTTTGAAATAGGATCTCTCTAGGTTGCTGAGAGTCTCACTAAGTTGCTGAGGCTAACCTTGAACTTGTGATTCCCTTGTCTCAACCTCCCAAGTACTGGCATTACAGGCATGTGCTATCACATATGGCTTGAACTTTATAGAGAAGTTTGAAATATATTTTATATCTGTTGTGAATTTTAAGTGCTTGTTTAGAAAATAAAAATGCACATGTACCTACCACCTAGGAAATACCATCATTAGCTGTGCACTTTCTCCCCTCTATCTGGGTCATATCTTTTAAAATATTTCAGTCAACATTTTCACTGCTGTGACTCAGAATACTTAATGACTACAACTTAGAGGAAGGAAGATTTATTTGTTCACAGTTCTGGAGGTTTAAGTCCATTTTGGGCCAGGTTATAGCTGCAGAATTCAGGGCATAGCTGCAGGAAGAAGAGAGAGAGAGAGAGAGAGAGAGAGAGAGAGAGAGAGAGAGAGAGAGAGAGAGGATGAGGGACATGTATAATCCCAAGGCCACATTCCCAGTGACCTACCTCTTCCAGCCACATCATACCTGCCCACCATATCACCCAATAAATCCATTAATCCATCAATGAATTTATCTGATAGTGAAACTAGAGATCTCATGATTGAATTATTCCACTTCTAAACATTTTGCATTGTCAATACACAAGATGTTCCAGGAGACATTTCATATCCATAACAAATATTTTGTTGAAGTTCAACAAAACCTTGTTTCTAGTAAAAATTGCCCTCTCTCCCTTGTCTCAGTGCCTCAAAGGGCTTCTAGGAGTATTGCCCATTGCTCTCTTCCACGATGCTGGTGAACTCTTGTCCCCCAACCTTCAAACTAAAGCTTGTTCATGCACAACTATTAAGGCTCTGGAATGTCGACCCACAGTCTTCTCCTTTCCAAACTCCACTGTAATTATTTTTAGCCCGTGGGTCATATTTTTCAACACTTTAGGCAATTTTGCGTCGCTGCTTATTCTCCTCCTATTTCTCCATGTTGTGTAATATTCCTTTGAGTTATCTTTTTCCAAGAAACTCAGAGAACTTGATGATTCAGCCCTCCACCCACACATCTGCAGGAGGCAAGAGATCTCCTCCCTATTTTTCTGAGGCACAAATTGTTTGGCTCCAGAGCAACTCTGTTTGTCCAGCTGTCAAGCAGCAGCTGACCAGATTTTTTTTCCTACCCATTAAAAATTGACATGCAGCAAAGTATGTATGGCATGGAAGGGTGAATACTAGGTCTTGTAAGAGCGCAAAGGCAAAACAGAATTTTGGAACTCATTGATCTCATCAAGTAGCAATGAACCTAGGCAGAGAAATAGGCTTAACAATTTTATTATGTGCCAGGCACGAGGTTAGCTGCAGGAAGAAATGAAAGGGAAACTAGATGCCTGCAAGGAGAGACACAAATGAGTCTGTATATATTCATTCTGTGAACCTGTAAACACTTAATAAGCAGTCATCATGAACCAGTTATTATTCCAGGCCCCATAAGAACATCAGTGAATAACACAGATAAAATCCTTGAAGATTATTAGATATAAAAATGCATAATGGCCAGGCATAGTGGCATATGTTTGTAATCCCAGTACTTGGGAGGCAGAGACAGGAGGATCCCAGGTTCAAGGACAGCCTCAGCAACTTAGCAAGACTGTTTCAAAATAAAAAATAAGCCGGGCCTGGTGGTGCACACTTGTAATCCAGCATTTGAGGCTGAGATCAGAGGATCTGGGTTTGCAGCCAGCCTCAGCTACCTAGTGAGACACTCCGCAACTTAGTGAGACTCGGTTTCAAAATAAAGAATAAAAAATAAGGCTGGGGGTGTAGCTCGGAGGTAGGATGCCCCTGAGTTTAATCCCCAGTACCACAAAAAAATAAAAAATAAAATTGAGCTAGGGGTGTAGCTCAGAGGTAGAGTGGCCCTGAGTTTAATCCCCAGTACCACACACACACACATACACACACACACACACACACACACACACACACACACACACACACACTAAAACAAAAAACAAAACAAACAAACCCATAATGGAATAATGGATAATCATATGGGCTTTAGCCTTCGATCTCCAGGGCTCAATTACTGGCTGTGTAATACTAAAAAGAGCACAGACTTCTCTGTGCCTCAATTTCCTCATCCAAAAAATTGGGATGATAATGGTATTTACTGCATAGGGTTGTTGTGAGGATTAAATGAAATAATGTAAGTAAAGAATCTGGAAGACTGCCAAGCACATAGCCTTGGGTCCACAAATCTTAGTTATTATTAAGTTACATAATTACATTAGAGAATGATGAATGTTTTGCTTAAAATAGTTTTAAAAACTTAGGCTCAAGGATCTCTGGAAACACAGAGACAAAGTAACTTATATATACTTTGTGTCCCTGTGTGAGCAAGGCCTCTTGGAGGACATGGCATGAGTCTTGAGTGTCAACTAAGACCCAGCCCAATGGAAAACAAAGGGAACAGGTGGAATATTGTGTCTGCAGGTTCTGAAGCAGAGGAGAGATGGCCTTACAATTAGCGGAAATGTGAGAAGCTCAGTGTAGTTGGTGGGAGATTGGGCAGGAGCTGGGAGAAGAAAGATGAAGTGAGACCAGTCCAAGGGATTTGGACTTTATCCTGCAGCAAGGGAAGTCATTGGTTTAAAGCAGGAAAGTTATAGAGGCTGCCTTGGAGTGCAATGATAAGGTGACAGGCAGTCAAAGGGCTGGCAGTGACCTAGACTGCAGGAGAGGAAGACCTGGGCGGAGGTGGAAGGGTGAGGACAGAGGGGTGTGGACAGAGGAGCAGATGCTAGAGAGGGCAACATGAGGAGTAAGGAGTGGTTCCTACCAAGGAGGACTGCTGGGATTCTGGCTTGGGCAATATAGCAGGTGGTTCTTTTTCACCAAGGGGAAGCTGGATGGGAAAGGAGCACATTTGGTGAGGGGGGGGGGTAACTTTGTTTAACTGACTCTGGCTAAATTGCTTTTGATAAGCCTTTGAGTCATAGGTGGCTTGGAATCCAGAAAAGAGATTCCAACAAGAGAGATAGGTGGAGACAAGATGGAGAAGTCCTCAGTACATAAATGCATTTGATGACTGGGGAAGTGCTGAGATGACTCAATTCTATCGTATCATTAAATCTCTACCACTCTGAGAAGCAGGTCATAAAAAGAAAAAGAGCCAAGATCATATAATGACTGGGTGGCAGAGTCGGGCTTGTTTGACTAAAAAGGCTTCAGTCTTTCCTCCTTGCTGCTGTTCAGGTGGCACAGCATGGTGAATTTTTAAAGAAGCAGTTGTCTCTGTGTTATCAGCTGGGGCTGGGTTTACTCCAGCCCAGTGCTGGAGTATTTTGTAAAAATACAAACATGAGCCGGGCATGGTGGCGCACGCTTGTAATCCCAGCATTCGGGAGGCTGAGACCGGAGGATCCGGGTTCGAGGCCAGCCTCAGCTACCTAGTGAGGCACTCCGCAACTTAGTGAGACTCGGTTTCAAAATAAAAGAATAAAAAATAGCGCTGGGGGTATAGCTCGGAGGTAGAATGCCCCTGAGTTCAATCCCCAGTACCGCAAAAAAAAAAAAAAAAAAAAAAAAAAAAAAAAAAAAAAAAAAATACAAACATGAATAAAGCATGGCTACCACACTCAAAGCAAAATAAGAAAGACAGGAAACCCACAGATCATTTCAATAAAATGTGTTCAGGGCAGAGCAGGAAGTGTGTGCAGGGCATATTTGATACAACTGTTAAGAGTCAGGAAGAACATCCTAGCCTCAAAAGTCCTGATAAAGTGCATACGTCAGTGTTGTCAACTTCCTCTTGAGTTTGTTTAAATCAGACTAGATAGAGTTTGATAGTGGAAAAAGGGAGGAAGAGGTTGGGTCTTTGTCTGAGAGGACTGGTTTGAAGGAAATATTACAGAACAGGACAGTTGGCATTGAAGATATTAAAAACAAGATAGCAAAACCTAGTTAGGAAGTA
>PVLC010019000.1:15562-31470 GCA_004027655.1 Graphiurus murinus | reverse complement strand
GATCCTCCGGTCTTAGCCTCCCAAATGCTGGGATTACAAGCATGCGCCACCACACCCGGCACATATATAGTTTTGTGTGGATAATTTTATTTATTATTTTTGTGTATGTGTGCGCTACTGGGGGTTGACCCAGGGGCATTCTACATGTGAGCCATTCTTCCAGCCCTTTTTTAATTCTTTTGGTTCTGGAGTTGAACCCAGGGCATTCTGCCTCTGAGCTAACACCTTCAGACCTATTTTATTTTTCTTTTTGAAACAGGGTCTCACTAAGTTGCAGAGGGCCTTGCTAGTTGATAACAGGTGGCCTCAAATCTGCAATCCTCTGTTTCAGCCTCCCAAGGACTGGGGTTACAAGCGTGTGCCACTAGCCCAGCTCCTTTTCCATTTTTGAAACAAGTTGCCCAGGATGGCCTTGAGCCTGAGATCTACCTGTCTTAGCCTCCTAAATAATGGGATAACAGGTATGTGTCACGACACCCAGCTCTTATAAAGAATTTACTGAGTAAAAGTTGAACAAAAGCTGGGCACAGTGGCTCAGGCCTATAATCCCAGTATGTGGGAGGCTGAGACAGGAGGATCACAGGTTAGAGGCAAGCCCTAGCAATTTATCAAGATACAGCAATTTAGCAAGACCCTGTTACAAAGTAAAAAATAAAAAAGGACTGGGGTGTAACTCAGGTAGAATGCCCCTGGGCTCAATGTCAGTATCAAAAAAACAAACAAAAAACCAGTTGAACAAAAAAATAACATTATACATTATAACGTAAAGCTCTATATAATCAACTGCAGGAATATACAGGCTGGGTTAAGAATATGTAAATTATAAAACATTGTCAAATGGGAGGAGAACCTTAACAAAGATAGTGGTAAAAGATCTGGATAGCTGGGCATGGTGGCATATGCCTGTATTCCCAGTACTTGGGAAGCTGAGACAGGAGGATTGCAGGTTTGTGGCCAACCTCAGTTACTTAGTGAGGCCCCTCCGCAACTTGGTGAGACCCTGTATCACAACAAAAAATAAAAAGGGCTGGGGTGTAGCTTGGAGGTAGTCTACCCCAGTACCACAAAAAAACAAAACAAAACAACACACACACACACACACCCCACATACATACACAAAGATTTGGGTAAAATTTAAGGTATTTATGATTTTATGAAAAGACAAAGAAAAAACAGCTGGGCAATGAAAATCAAAACCATATAAGGCATCACCTTATATCTATTAAAATGGCTAGTAACCAGATGTGGTGGTACATTTCCCAGTATTTGGGAGGCTGAGACAGGAGGATCGTGGGTTCAAGGACAGACTCAACAAAATAGGAGACTCTCAGCAACCTGGTGAGACACTGTTTCAAACTAAAATATAAAATAGGGTTGGGTGTGTGGCTCAGAGGTAGAACTCCCCTAGGTTCAATCCCCAGTACCACAAATTAATAAGTAAATAGGCTAATACACACACACAATAACAAGTGTTGGCAAGGATGTGGAGAAATCAGGCCCCTTCTGTACTACTGTACTAGTGGGAATTTAAAATGGTACAGTGGTATAGCTATTATGGAAAACAGTATGGTGGATTCTTAAAAATAAAGCTCGGTGCAGTGGTGCATCCCTGTAATTGTGGCACTTGGAAGGCTGAGACCAGAGGATTACAGGTTCAAGGACAGCCTCAGCAAGTAGTGAGACTCTGATCAACTTAGTGAGACCCTGTTTCAAAATAAAAATAAAAGGGCTAGGGGTGTGGCTTGGAAGTAGAATGCCTCTGAGTTCAATTCCAGTACTAAAATAAAATAAAATAAAAATTAAATAAATAATATAAAATGGAGTTGGGCGTGGTGGCACACGATTGTAATCCCAGTACTTGGGAGGCTGAAACTGGAGGATTGCAGGTTCATGGTCAGCCTCAGCTACTTATTGAGGCCCTCTGCAACTTAGTGAGACCCTGTTCAAAATAAAGAATAAAAAAATAGGGCTGGGGGTATAGCTCAGAGGTAGAATGCCCCTGGGTTCAATCCCTAGCACCGCAAAAAAAAAAAAAAAAAAAAAAGGGCTAGGAGTGGCCGGTGTAGAGAGACACATACCTGTAATCCTAGTACTTGGGAGGCTGAGACAGGAGGATTGCAGGTTCAAGGACAGTCTCAGCAAGTAGTGAAACTCATCAGCCTAGTGAGACTCTGTTTCAAAAATAAAATAGGGCAGGGGGAGGTATGGCTCAAAGGTAGAATGCCCTGGGGCTCAAACCCTAGTACCACCAAAAAATAAAATAAAAACAGCAACCTAGCAAGACCCTATTTCAAAACAAAAAACAGAGCCGGGCATGGTGGTGCATGCTTGTAATCCCAGTGCTTGGGAGGCTGACACAGGAGGATTGCAGGTTTGAGGCCAGCCTCGACAACATAGACTTAGCAACCTAGTAAGATGTTTCAAACTAAAAAAAAAAATAAAAATAGGGCTGGGGGTGTGGCTCAAAGGTTGAACACCTCTGAGTTAAATTCCCAATACCAAAAAATAAAAAAAGGGTTGGGTGTAGCTCAAATGTACAACATCCAAAACTATGCATATGTGTACATATGTACACACACGTGCGCGCACACGCACACACACACAAACAGCCAGGCATGGTGGCACACACCTGTAATCCTAGTACTTGGGAAGCTGACACAGGAGGACCCCAGATTCAAGGCCAGCCTAAGCAATTTAGCAGCCCCTAAGCAACTAAGTGAGTCTCTGTTTCAAAAATTAAAAATAGCCGGGCGTGGTGGCGCACGCTTGTAATCCCAGCATTCGGGAGGCTGAGACCGGAGGATCCGGGTTCGAGGCCAGCCTCAGCCACCTAGTGAGGCACTCCTCAACTTAGTGAGACTGTTTCAAAATAAAGAATAAAAAAACAGGGCTGGGGTGTAGCTCGGAGGTAGAATGCCCCTGAGTTCAACCCCCAGTACCGAAAAAAAAAAAAAAAAAAAATTAAAAATAGCTGGGCGTGGAGGCGCACGCTTGTAATCCTAGTACTTGGGAGGCTGAGACCAGAGGATCTGGGTTCACAGCCAGCCTCAACTACTTAGTGAGGCCCTCCACAACTTAGTGAGACCCTGTTTCAAAATAAATAATAAAAAATAGGACTGGGGGTGTAGCTCGGAGGTAGAATGTCCCTGGATTCAATCCCTAGTACCGCAAAAAAATAAATAAAATAAATGTTACCAATAACCCAGCAATTTCCATTCTAGGTATACATAGCCAAAGGAATTGAAAGCACAGTGGATTTGGGAAGCTGAGACCGGAGGATACGGTTCACAGCCAGCCTCAGCTACCTAGTGAGGCACTCTGCAACTTAGTGAGACCCTGTTTCAAAATAAAGAATAAAAAATAGGGCCGGGGGGGCGTGGTGGCACACACTTGGAATTCCAGCATTTGGGAGGCTGAGACCAAAGGATCCGGGTTCTAGGCCAGCCTCAGCTACCTAATGAGGCACGCTGCAACTTAGGGAGACCCTGTTTCAAAATAAAGAATAAAGAATAGGCTGGGGAGCCGGGTGTGGTGGCGCACGCTTGTAATCCCAGCATTCGGGAGGCTGAGAGCAGAGCATCCAGGTTCGCGGCCAGCCTCAGCTACCTAGTGAGGCACTCTGCAACTTAGTGAAACTCGGTTTCAAAATAAAGAATAAAAAATAGGGCTGGGGGTGTAGCTCAGAGGTAGAATGTCCCTGAGTTCAATCCCCAGTACCGCAAAAAAAAAAAAAAAAAAAAAAAATAGGGCTGGGGATGTAGCTCGGAGGTAGAATACCTGTGAGTTCAATCCCCAGTACCCCCCAAAATAAGTAAATGTATGCCGGGCGTGGGGCACATGCTTGTAACAGCATTTGGGAGGCTGAGACCAGAGGATTTGGGTTCACGGCCAGCCTCAGCTACCTAGTAAGGCACTCTGCAACTTAGTGAGACCCTGTTTCAAAAATAAAGAATAAAAAATAGGCTGGGGATATAGCTATAAGGTAGAACGCCCCTGAGTTCAATCCCCAGTACTGTGTTAAAAAAAAAAAAAAATAGGGCTGGGGGTATAACTCGGAGGTAGAATGCCCCTGAGTTCAATCCCTAGTACCGAAAAAAACAAACAAACAAACAAACAAAAACACAGTAGTACAGTGGTGCACAACTGTAATCCCAGCTACCTGGGAAGCTGACCCAGAGGATACAAGTTCAAGGTCTAACTGGGAAATTTAGCAAGACCCTGTCTGAAAATAAAATTTAAAGTGGCTAGGGAGCCAGATGTGGAGCGCACTCTTGTAATCCCAGTACTTGGGAGGCTGAGATAGGAGGATCGAAGGTTCAAGGACAGCTTCAGCAAATAGTGACTCTTGTCAACCTAGGGAGACCCTGTTTCCAAATTTAAAAAAAAAAAAAAAAAAAAAAAAGCTTAGGAAGCCAAGTGTAGTGGGACGTGCCTATAATCCCTAGTCCTAGTTCCTGGGAGACTAAGACAAGAGGATCACAGGTTTATGGCTAGCCTCAGCAACTTGGAGAGAACTTGTTTTAAAATAAAAAATAAGCCAGGTGTGGTGGCGCATGCTCATAATCCCAGTACTTTGTAGGCTGAGACAGGAGGATCACAGGTTCCTGGCCAGCCTCAGCTATTTAGTGAGGCTCTCCGCAACTTAGTGAGACCCTGTTTCAAAATAAAGAATAAGCCAGGAGTGGTGGCGCATGCTTGGGAGGCTGAGACAGGAGGATCCTGGTTCACAGACAACCTCAGGTATTTAGTGAGGACCTCTGAAACTTAGTGAGACCCTGTTTCAGAACAAAGAATAAAAAAATAGGGCTGGGGATGTAGCTCGGAGGTAGAATGCCTCTGGGTTCAATCCCCAGTTCCACACACACAAAATAAATAAATAAAAATTAAAGGGCTGGGGATGTAGTTTTTTTTTTTTTTTTTTTTGCGGTACTGGGGATTGAACTCAGGGGCATTCTACCTCCGAGCTATACCTCCAGCCCTATTTTTTATTGAAACAGGGTCTCCCTAAGTTGTGGAGTGCCTCACTAGGTAGCTGAGGCTGGCCGTGAACCGGTATCCTCCAGTTTCAGCCTCCCGAATGCTGGAATTACAAGGGTGCGACACCACACCCCCCCTCCCCCTCCCCCGGCTCTGGGGGTGTAGTTTGAAGGCTGAATTCAATCTCTGGTACAAAAAAAAAAAAAAAAGAGGTTAGGGCTGGGGATGTACCTCAGTGGCAGAGTGCTCATGTGTGAGGCCCTGAATTTAATCCCTAATAAACACAAACACACACACAATGAAAGTAGGGTCTTAAAGAGGTATTTATACACTCAAGTTCATAACACCACTATTCACAATAGCCAATAGGTAGAAACATCCCAAATGTTCCTTAATAGATGGAGAAATAAAATGTAGTATGCAAATACAATGGAATATTACCGAGCCTTAAAAAATAAGAAAATTAGCCGGGCGAGGTGGTGCATGCTTGTAATCCCAGCATTTGGGAGGCTGAGACTGGAGGATCCAGGTTCGCGGCCAGCCTCAGCTTCCTAGTGAGGTACTCCACAACTTAATGAGACCCGGTTTCAAAATAAAGAATAAAAAAATAGGGCTGGGGGTTTGGCTCGGAGGTAGAACGCCCCTGAGTTCAATCCCTAGTACCGCAAAAAAAAAAAAAAAAAAAAGAAAATTAGCCAGCATGGTAGTACACACCTCTAATTCCAGTATTTAGGATCCTGAGACAGGAAGATTGCAGGTTTGAAACCAGCCTCAGCAACTTAGTGAGGCTCTCTCCTACTTAGTGAGACCCTGTTTCAAAATAAATAAAAAAAGAGCCAGGCGTAGTGGTGCACACTTGTAGTAATCCCAGTACCTGGGAGGCTGAGACTGTAGAATCTGGGTTCGTGGCTAGCCTCAGCTACTTAGGCTCTCCACAACTTAGTGAGAACCTGTTTCAAAATAAAGAATAAAAATAGGAGCCAGGCGTGGTGGCGCACGCTTGTAATCCCAGCATTTGGGAGGCTGAGACCGGAGGATCCGGGTTCGCGGCCAGCCTCAGCTACCTAGTGAGGCACTCTGCAACTTAGTGAGACTCGGTTTCAAAATAAAGAATAAAAAATAGGGCTGGGGGTTTAGCTTGGAGGTAGAATGCCCCTGAGTTCAATCCCCAGTACCGCAAAAAAAAAAAAAAAAGAATAAAAATAGGGCTGAGGGTGTAGCTCAGAGGTAGAACGCCCCTGAGTTCCATCTCTAGTACCACAAAAATAAAATAAAAAGGGATGGGGTGTAGCTCAGAGGTAGAACACCCCTGGGTTCCATCCCTAGAACCACAAAAATAAATAAAAAAGGGATAGGGGTGTAGCTCATAAGTAAGATGCCCTCAGTTCCATCCCCAGTACCACCACAACCACCATCTGACACATACTACAAAATGGATGAACCTTGGGTATGTTATGCTATGTGAAATAAGCCAGTCACAGAAAGTTAAATACAGTCGGGTGCATTTTGTTTTGTACTGGAGATGGAACCCAGGGGCATTCAACCTCCAAACTATACGTCCAGCTCATTTATGTTTTTATGTATGTACATGTGTGTGGTACTGGGGAATGAACCTAGAGGCATTCTACCTTTGAGCTACACCTCTAGCCCTCTTTTATTATTTTTAAACAGGGTCTTACTAAATTGCTGAGACTGGCCTCAATCCTGTAATCTCCTGTCTCAGCCTTCCAAGTACAGGGATTACAGGCATGTAACACCATGCCTGGCACTGAAGAGTTTTTTTAATGTTATCTCCTGGATGCCCTATTTTATTTTTGGTACTGGGGATTGAACTCAGAGGCTACCCTCTTTACCCCAATTTTATTTCTTATTTGGAAACATGGTCTCACCAGGTTGCTATGAGCCTAAATATTTGAGGCTGGCTTTGAATCTGCGATCCTCCTGTCTCAGTCTCCCAAGTACTGGGATTACAAGCATGCATCACTATGCCTGGCATTGGATTCCCTATTTTGTGTGTGTGTGTGGGGGGGGGGGTTTACTGGGGATGGAACCCAGGGGCAGTCTATCTCCAAGCTATAACCCCAGGCTTATTTTATTATTTTGAAACAGGGTCTCACTTAAGTTGCAGAGGGCCTCACAAGTTGCTGAGGCTGACCTTGAATTTGCAATCCTCCCATCTCAGCCTCCCAAGTACCGGGATTACATGCCTGGGCCACCATGCCCCGCTGAATTCTCTATTTAAAAAGTTGTGTAAACCGGGCATGGTGGTGCATGCTTGTAATCCCAGTACTTGGGATGATTAGACAGAAGGATGGAAGGTTCCTGGCCAGCCTCAGCAACTTAGTGAGGCCCTGTTTCAAAATAAGAAGTAAAATAGGGCTGGAGTGTAGCTTGGAGGTAGAATGCCCCTGGATTCAACCTCCAGCACCAAAAAAAAAAGTGTCCTGTGGATCAAGGCTCAAGGAAATTGTCATATACTATGGTTCCCACAGTAAGATGCAAATGAAAACCTGACACTAGTGGTGGCGGCACATACTTGTAATCCCAGCATTTGGGAGGCTGAGACCGGAGGATCCGGGTTCCTGGCCAGCCTCAGCTACCTAGTGAGAAACTCTGAAACTTAGTGAGACCCTGTTTCAAAATAAAGAATAAAAAACAGGGCTGGGGGTATAGCTCTAAGGTAGAATGCCCGAGTTTAATCCCCAAGTACTGCAAAACAAAAACAAAAACAAAAACAAAAACAAAAACAAAAAAACCCTGAAGCTAGAATTAACTTAATGAGAAGTCCTTGTTCTTTGATTCTATATTGCCTCTTTGAGGAATACCCTTGGGTTACTGTTCCTAATGGCTCTAGGTCCCACTTTCCTTAATGCTTTCATGGTGTTTTTTTGTTGTTGTTGTTCTTTGCTGTACTGGGGACTGAACCCGGGGCATTCTACCTCTGAGCTACACTCCCGGCCCTATTTTATATTCTTTATTTTGAAACAGGGTCTCACTAAGTTGCGGAGGACCTCACTAAGTAGCTGAGGCTGGCCGCGAACCTGGATTCTCCAGTCTCAGCCTCCCAAATACTGGGATTACAAGTATGCACCACCATGCCTGGCTTCATGGTGTCTTTTTTTTTTGCTCGGTACTGGGGATTGAACTCAGGGGCATTCTACCTCCAAGCTATACCCTCAGCCCTATTTTTTATTCTTTATTTTGAAACAGGGTCTCGCTAAGTTTCAGAGTGCCTCACTAAGAAGCTGAGGCTGGCCGAGAACTGGGATCCTCCGGTCTCAGCCTACCAAATGCTGGGGTTACAAGCGTGTGCCACCACGCCTGGCTCTCACGGTGTCTTGTATAGTATTTTTTTTTTCAGGTACTGGGGATTGAATCCAGTGGGGCTCCACTAATAACCTATACCCCCAAGCCCTTTTTTTTTTTTTGGCAGAACTGGAGATTGAACCTAGGGGCATTCTGAAGCTACACCCCCAGTCCTATTTTTTTATTCTTTATTTTGAAACAGGGTCTCACTAGGTTGCTGAGGGCCTCACTAAGAAGCTGAGGCTGACTTCAAACCTGGATCCTATGGTCTGAGCCTCCCAAGTACTGGGATTACAAGCCTGCGCCACCATGCCTGGCCCTAAGCCTGTGTGTGTGTGTGTGTGTGTGTGTGTGTGTGTGTGTGTGTGTATGTGTATGAATCCAGAGATATTCTACCTCTGAGCTACCCCTCCAACTCTATTTCATTTTTACTTGGAAAGAGGATCTAAGTTGCTGAGGCTATCCTCGAATTGAAACAGGGTTTCCCTAAGTTGCAGAGGGCCTCACTAGGTAGCTGAAGCTGGCCTTGAACTTGGATCCTCCGGTCTCAGCATCCCAGATGCTGGGATTACAAGCGTGCGCCACCACGCCCGGCATTGCTTCTCCAGTTTTAAGTCATGAAAATGTATGTTCAGTGGCCAGCAGAGACAGATTGTCATACAGTAAATAGTAAATACAATATGTATTTCATCAGATGAATGAAGGGGCTCTTGTTTCCTCACTTGTAGAGGATGTTGAACTCTGCTAAGCTTGCAGGCAGGGATTCCTTTGCACAACATTTCCACAACAAAACTCATTATCTTCCCTCAAAATTACTACCAAGTCACCAGAAGAGGTTGTGCACACCTGTAATCCGTTACTCAGGAGGGTGAGGCAAGAGAACAAGGAGGCGGCCAGCCTGGGCAATTTAGGGAGACCCTGTTTCAAAAATAAACACACACACATACACATTGATAAAACACAAAAAACTTGCAGGGATATTAGACCCTACCTTAGAGATGGAAACTCATTATCATGAGATGCTGTGGAAAAATAAAGCCTTTTTTTTGGGGGGGGGGGTACTGGGGATTGAACTCAAAGGCATTCTACCTTTGAGCTATACCCACAGCTCAATTTTATTTCTTATTTGGAAACAGGGTCTCACTAGGTTGACGAGTCTCACTACTTGCAGAGGCTATCCTCAAACCTGCAGATCCTCCTGTCTCAGCCTTCCAAGTACTGGGATTACAAGCGTGCACCACCACACTCAGCTCAATAAACGCATTTTTTAAGAACTACCACCTACTGGTGATAAAGCACTGCTTAGAAACATCAAACCAAGCCGGGTGTGGTAGTGCAGACGTGTAATCCCAGTGCTTGGGAGGCTGAGACCAGAGTATCTGAGTTCGCAGCCAGCTTTACCTACTTAGTGAGGCCCTCGGCAATTTAGTGAGACCCAGTTTCAAAATAAAGAATAAAAAATAGGACTGGGGGTGTAGCTTGGAGGTAGAATGCCCCTGGGTTCAATCCTCAGTACTGCCCAAAAAACAACAAAAAAACAGTAACAAATCAGACCAAGCCTGTAATCCCAGTATTTGGGAGGCTGAGATGGGAGGATCACAGGTTCAAAACCAGTCTCAGGAACTCAGTAGGGCTCATAACAAGTTAGGGAGACTTTCCAAATAAAAAAGAATAGCCAGGCCTGGTGGAACATGTTCATAATCCCAGTACCTGGGAGGCTAGACAGGAGGATGGCAAGTTGACAGCCAGACTCAGCTACTTCCTGAGGCCCTCCCCAACTTAGTGAGACTTTTTCAAAATAAAGAATAAAAAATAGGGCTGGGGGTGTAGCTTGGAGGTAGAATGCCCCTGGGTTCAATCCCCAGTACTGGAAAAAAGAAAAAAAGGGCTGGGGGGTGTAGCTCAGCAGAATGCCCCGGGGTTCAATCCCCAGTACCACAAAAAAATAAAAATAAAAAATTAGTCTGGGGGTGTAACTCGGAGGTAGAATGTTCCTTGATTCAATCCCCAGAACCACAAAATAAAACAATAAATAAATAAGACAGGGTTGGTAACGTAGTTCGGAGGTATAATACCCCTGGGTTTAATCCCTAACACTATCAAAAGAAAAAAAAAAAGCTAACGGAACAGCCGGGCGTGGTGGCACGTACTTGGGAGGCTGAGACTGGAGGATCGCAGGTTCGAAGCCAGCCTCAGCAACTTCAACCCAGCGAGACCCTGTTTCCAAATAAAATAGGTCTGGAGGTGTACCCCAGACGAAGGCCCCTGGTTCCACCCACAGTACCAAAGAAAAAAAAGGTAACGAAACTAGTAGATATTATTTAACAGTCACAATAATATAAAAGATATTAAGCTGCACGCTCTTTGGAAGAGTTGAAGCTAAAAAAGAAAAAAAAAATGCCAGGCTCCGCTTTATAATATGTTAAGAAAATCAAAAAGGTCTCCTCGGCTTGCCGGTCGGGAAACAGACGACCTTTTGCCACGGCTACCCGGGCGACCACCTGCGGCCCTCTCGCTCCCGCCGGGCAGCCGCACCTTTCCGACACCGCGGGTCCCGGCCCTGGCGGCCTCCCCGCTAGACAGCGAGCGGCATGACGGAAGCCCGCCGCCCTCCAGGGCAGGCAGGCCGGCCCGAGCAGTTCGCGGCCACCGGGGCCGGCCACCCGACCCCGAGCTCCGGTCGGCCACCGCGGAGGGGCGGCCTCCAGGCTAACGCCGGAGGAAGCGGGAGGCTGGGGCTTTATTTTCCTCTGGGGCGAGAGGCGGGGCAGCAGACACACCGCCGAAAGGGCGCCGACGCAGCGGGGCGGAGGGAGGGAGCGCGAGGACCGGAAGCGCGCCCTGCCGGCGGCGCGGCCCCTCCCCCTTCCGCCGCGCCCCTCCCCCCGCGGCGCCCGCGCGCGACCCCCACTTGGCGCGCGAGCGGCTCGGCGTCCCCGCGTCCCTGCGCTCCCGCCCGGGGCCCGGGGCGCCCGTGCCAGCCCGCCCCCCACTTACCTGTGGCTGTCGCCGCGCCGCTGTCCGGGGCGGGAACTTCCACTCCCCCTCCCAAGTGGATCCGAATTCACTCCCCACTTCTCCACCCCTCTCGCGGCCAGGGACGTGCCTCTTTCTCGGGGTCAGGCGGGGCGGGGAGGACCAGTGTCACTTTACAGCCAACTGTCCCAGCCTACCGTTTCTCGGCAGGCCGGGCCGCCAGTGGCGGCATGATCTACACCAAGCCGGGGGCAGGGGAGGGGGTCAAACCTGAGTGCGAGCGTGCGTGGGGGTGGGGCGGGGCGGGGCCTCGTGCGGCCGCCGCCTGCGTCACCGCGCCGCCCACGTGACGCGCCGCCTTCGTGGCGCGGGCTCCGCCCCGGCCGAATACTCGGTCGGGCTCAGTGGAGAGGGCGGCTGCCGGGATCCTCTGCGCTTCAGGACCCATTGCCTACCCTGTCGATTCCTGCAGAAAGGACTTGGGGTTTATCTATCTCGGCTTCTCAGTTCACTCGACTCTGGATTCTCTTAACTCAGCGTTGAGTTATACTCCTTAGCCTTTGTTGAAAGGACTTGCTTTTTGGCGGTGCTGGGTAAGGAACTAAAAGTCTTACGCGCTCGCAGCAAATGCTCTGAGCTGTGTCCCTAGGTGAAAGGATTTTCTTCAGAGGTTGGTTTAAAACAAAGCAAAACTGGGCATGGCGGCTCCAGCCTGTGACCCCAGTACTTGGGAGGCTGAGACAGGATAGGTTTGAGCCAGCCTCCTCAGTACCACAAAGCCTTCCCAGCCCCCAGCCCCCCACACACACAACAAAAAAAGAAAGAAAAAGTTAAAATGGACGAGGTGCTGTGGGTTAAACCTGTAATCCCAGACTGGGCAATTTAATGAGACTCAGGATCAAAACTCAGGGGATGGGGGTGCACGCTTATAATCCCAGTACGTGGTTAGTTGAGACAGGAGGATTGCAGGTTTCTGGCCAGCCTCGTTTCTCCACAATGTAGACTGGGGGGGTGGGGGGGGTGGTACTTGGGATTGAAATCAGGAGATACACCCTAGTCTTATTTTGTTTTTATTTTAAAACAGGGTCTTGCTAGGTTGATGAGAGTCTCACTACTTGCTGAGGCTGCCCTCAAACCTGCAATCCTCCTGTCTCAGCCTCCCAAGTACTGGGATTACAGGTTTGGGTCACCATGCAACGCTAGACCCTCAATCAAAATAAAAAAAATAATAAAATACAGCCAGGCGTGGTGGCGCACGCTGGTAATCCCAGCATTCGGGAGGCTGAGACCGGAGGATCTGGGTTCGCAGCCAGCCTGAGCTACCTAGCGAGGCACACCGCAACTTAGTGAGACTCGGTTTCAAAATAAAGAATACAAAATAGGGCTGGGGGTGTAGCTCGGAGGTAGAATGCCCCTGAGTTCAATTCCCAGTACCGCAAAATAAATAAATAAATAAATAAATAAATAAATAAATAAATAAATAAAATAGGACAGGGAGTGTAGCTCAGAGGTAGAGTGCCTCTGGGTTCAAATCCCAGTACCAAAACAAACAAAAAAAGCTTAAAAGGGCTGGGGATAACCTGGCCTTGGGAGACAGAAGAATCACAGGTTCATATCCAGCCTCAGCAAATTAACAAGGCTTTCTGCAACTTAAGTGAGACCCTGTTTCAAAAAATAAAATAGCCAGTATCTTTTTCTCCCTTGTCTTAGACCTTTTGTGCTGCTGTAAGAACATTCCAGGCCCCGGGCCATGTATAAACTGCACAGACTTACTGCTTGCAACATGGAGGCCAAGAAGTAGATCGTGGCACCGACAGTTTCAGTGTCTGATGAGGATCTAGTCTGTTTCCAAGGTGCTTCCTTGAAAGCTCCTTGAAGCCCCTCCTCGAGAGGGGACGAAGACCTTATTCTGACACAGCAGGAAGGACAAGGACAAAAGGGCCTAGCTAGTCCCCCCTCTGCTTTTATAAGGGTGCTAAAGCTGGGTGGGGTGGTGCACACTTGTGATTCTAGTACTTGGGAGTCTGAGACAGAAGGGTCACAGGTTCAAGGACAGATTCAGCAAGTAGTGAGACTCTCATCAACCTAGTGAGACCCTGTTTCAAAATAAAAATAAAGCCGGGCGTGGTGGTCCACACTTGTAATCCCAGTATTAGGGAGGGTCAGACCAGAGGATCCAGGCTCACAGTCAGCTTCAGCTAGTGAGACCCTCTGCAACTTAATGAGACCCTGTTTCAAAAGAATAAAAAAATAGGGCTGGGGGGTGTAGGCTGGAGGTAGAGTGCCCCTGGGCTCAATCCTCAGTTCCGCAAAATGAATAAGATAAATAAATAAATAGGGCTGGGGGTGTAGCTCAGAGGTAGACTGCTTCTGGGTTCAATCCCCAGTGCCACACATAAAAAAAAGGGCGCTGATCATTCATGAGGGCAAAGCCTTTGTGACTTAATCACTTCCCAAAGGCCTGACCTTAGTACCATAACATTGTTTTAGGTTCCAACACATAAATTTTGGAGGGACAAACTCAAAATATGGTAATTCTAATAACGAATTGCAGTTTCCAGAATATGCAACTTTGCCTTCTTGCTTGTCCTTTTTTTTTTTTTTTTGTCCTGGGGATTGAACCCAGGAGCATTTTACCTCCAAGCCACACCCCAGCCCTATTTTCTTCTTCTTCTTCTTCTTATTTTTTTTTTTTTGGTGGTACTGAGGATTGAACCCAGGGGCATTCTAGCTCTGAGATACACCCCTAGCCCAATTTTTTATTCTTTATTTTGAAACTGGGTCTCACTAAGTTGCGGAGAGCCTAAGTAGCTGAGGCTGGCCGCGAACCCAGATGCTCCAGTCTCAGCCACCCAAGTACTGGGATTTCAAGTGTGTGCCACCAGCCGGGCGTGGTGGTGCGCGCTTGTAATCCCAGCATTCGAGAGGCTGAGACCGGAGGATCCGGGTTTGCGGCCAGCCTCAGCTATCTAGTGAGGCACTCCGCAACTTAGTGAGACTCGGTTTCAAAATAAAGAATAAAAAATAGGGCTGGGGGTGTAACTCGGAGGTAGAATGCCCCTGAGTTCAATCCCCAGTACCGCAAAAAAAAAAAAAAAAAAAAAAAAAAAAAAAAAAATCAAGTGTGTGCCACCATGCCTGGCTACCCCAGCCCTATTTTTTTGTTTATTTTGAAACAAGGTCTTACTAAGTTGTGGAGGGTGGTATAAACTGAGGCTGTCAGTAAATCTGGATCCTCCCATCTCAGCCTCCCAAGTACTGAGATTACAAGCATGTGCCACCTCACCCAACCTTATTTTTTGTTTTGAAACTGGATCTCCCTACATACTGAGGCTGTCCTCAAGTCTTTGATCCTCCTCACAAGTACAGGGATTACCAGCTTGTGCCACCACACATGGCTTTTATTTTTGGTAGTAACGATTGATCCCAGGGGCATTCTACCTCTAAGGTACACCCCAGCCCTATCTATCATCCATCCATCCATCTACCTACCTACCTACCTATTTTGTGGTACTGGGGATGCAATTCAGGGGCATTCTACTTCCGAGCTACACCCCAGCCCTATTTTATTTTTTTTGTGGTACTAGGGATTGAACCCAGGAGCCTTTTACCTCCAAGCTATACCCCCAAGCATTTTTTTTTTTTTTTTTTAATTTGGAAACAGGGTCTCACTAAGTTGCAGAGGGCTTAAGTAGTTGAGGCTGACTGTGAACCTGCAATCCTCCTTGTTTCAGCCTCCCCAGTACTGGTATTATATGTGCCACCATGCCCAGCTTTTATTTTTATATTTTTGTGGTACTGGGGATTGAACCCAAAGGCCTTCTATCTCTGAGCTACACTCTCAGCCCTATTTTATTCTTTATTTTGAAATAGGATCCAAGTTGCAGAGTGCCTCACTAAGTAGCTGAGGCTGGCCACGAACCTGCAATCCTCCTTTCTCAGCCTCCCAAGTACTGGGATTACAAGTGTGTCACCACACCTAGTCAACAGATGCATTTTCCTGCATGGAATTTTTTTTAACTTTATATTTTGGTGGTGCTGAGATTTGAACCCAGGGCCCAGTGCATGCTAGGCAAACACTACCACTGAGCTACATCCCCAGCCTTTATTTATTTAGTACTGGGGATGGAATCCAGGGATATTCTACCTCCAAGCTACATCCCCAGCCCTAATTTTTATTCTTTATTTTGAAAGTGTCTAAGTTGTAGAGGGCCTAAGTAGCTGAGGCTGGCCGCGAACATGTGCTCCTCCTGTCTTAGCCTCCCAAGTACTGGGATTACAAGTGTGCACCACCACGCCTTGTTTATTTTTTATTTGGAAACGGTCTAAGTTGTAGAGGGCCTCACTAAGTAGCTGAGGCTGGCCTCAAACCTGCAATCCTCATCTCAGCCTCCCAAGTACTGGAATTACAAATGTGCGCCACCATGCCTGGCTCTTATTTTTTCATTTTGAAACAGGGTCTAAGTTGCTAAGGCTGGCTTCGAAACTGTGATCTTCCTGTATCAGCCTCCCAAGTACTGGGATTACAGGTGTGCACCATACCTGGCTAAATTATTTTT
Organism: Graphiurus murinus; assembly: GCA_004027655.1. Taxonomy (NCBI): domain Eukaryota; kingdom Metazoa; phylum Chordata; class Mammalia; order Rodentia; family Gliridae; genus Graphiurus; species Graphiurus murinus. The sequence continues at coordinate 15,652 of PVLC010019000.1, read as the reverse complement.
TTTTAGTACATGGAGGCTGAACCTAGAGATATTCTACCTCCGAGCTACACCTACAGACTTGTTTTTTTTTTTTTTTTTTTTTTTTTTTTT
>PVLC010018999.1:0-31270 GCA_004027655.1 Graphiurus murinus | reverse complement strand
GGTACTGGGGATTGAACTCAGAGGCATTCTACCTCCGAGCTATACCCCCAGCCCTATTTTTTATTCTTTATTTTGAAACCGGGTCTCACTAAGTTGCGGAGTGCCTCACTTAGGTAGCTGAGGCTGGCCGTGAACCCGGATCCTCCGGTCTCAGCCTCCCAAATGCTGGGATTACAAGCGTGCGCCACCACGCCCGGCTACTACCTGATCTTTGATTGCTTTCTAGTTACATATCCCAGTGTTCTCTGATCCATAAGCCAATTCCCCCTGTACAAAATGCAAATTCTTTAGTTCTCCATAAGAGTGGGTCCTTCTTGATGTTTCCTCATAGATAGCTTTCATGAACACCTTTAGGATTAATTATGCCTAACTGAAACCAAACAAAATATCATAAAGTTGTATATATTAATGAGCTTCTAACATAAGTAAGCAGTTTAGAACTGACATGGGAGGTAGTTTTGTCTTGCAATTTGACTACCTACATAGATAAGAGAAGGGAGTTCTATTTTAAAGGTCTCAAGCAGAGGCTTTACCTTGTATTTGAATTAATCTCTTAAAAGCAATTTCCAAAAATCCCAACATAATTCTTCCAGTATTTCTCTTTGGCCTTAACATAATCTCACAGTAAAGTAAATTAGTAAATATATCTTTAAGTATGGTAATTTAAGTAAGAAATCTAATGGAAGAAGAAATTAAAAATAGATGTTGGGTGAGTGGCCAACAATCTTTCCCAAAATAGGCTTTATAAATTATTGCCTTCCATTACTCTGTTCATCCCTCATTGTTGTATCACAGAATCTTATTCTACTTTTTATGTAGTCTCTATATACTCCTAAATTTTCTGCACTTATTTATATTTTATGTACTGGGAATGGACCACGTGAGCTCTCTCTCCAAGCTACACCCCTAGCTCTATTGTATTTTTTATTTTGAAGTAGGGTTTCATTAAGTTTCTGAGGGCCTTGCTAAGTTGCTGAAGCTTGCTGAAAACATGTGAAAATCCTAAGCCTCCCAAGTGCTGGGATTACAGGTGTGTGTCACCACTGCCAGATTTCACTTATTTTGATATTGTCAAACAACTTTGAACCTTCACCAAAATCACCACAAATATGTATTCATGAAGACAGAGGACCCTATTTAATTGTTGCATTCTAAGGCAATGCTAATTTTAGTTTTAATTCACAATTCTAAAATGAACAAATCAGGTAATAAAATGTTTGATAATCTACACCTGTGTCAGTCAGCTTCTCATTACTGTAACAAATACTTGAAATAATCAGCCTGAAAAGAGGAAGAATTTATTTTGACCCATGGTTTGGGAGATTTCAGTCCATGGCTGCTGGGCTGTTTTGCTTTTGGTCCTTTGGCAAAGCAGCAGCACGTCATGGCAGAAATGGATGGCAAAACCATTCATTCTTTCCATGGCCAGTATATGAAAGAGAAAGACAATAGAGTGAGGTCCCACCATCCCCTTTAGTTCACTGGCAAGCTCCCAGTGAACTAAAATCTCCCAGTAGGGCCTACCTGTTAAAGTTTCCACCCCCATAGGGTAGGGACCAAACTTTTAACACATGAAAGTTAAAGGAACATTTTAGATCCAAATTATAACAATACCTGAGGTGTTAGGTATTTATGATTGAAATTTTTTGTTCTTTTTTAAATTTGCAATCTAAAATTAAACAATGCCCAACTCATCCCTATATTGACTACATTTTTCTAACTTCTTTTTGGATGTTTTTATGAATCCCAAAGCCAATAAACTTTTTCTCTTTTTGTTACACAAAAATATTAGTTCCCAGAAGGTCAAAATACATTTTACTCAGTATCAAGTACCTGAAAAACCAGGTTAGTTTGTAAGTGATTGAAGTTCTGTTCAGATCAACTAGGACCAGAAAAGCAATATCACACTATGTAATTGTTGGAGGAGTTGAAATGTACTGCAGGAAGGGTTTCATTGTTGCTGGGACAAAATACTAAATAGAAACGGTGACATAGATTTTGTTGTGACCTCAACATATAGATGTCATTCTCTAAGTACCAGAGAAAAATTCCTTTTTATGGAAAGGTAGGATTTACAATAAGTCCAGGAATTAATAATTGAAAACTTTTGACTCTTAAATATAACTTCAAATTAAAATTCCATGATGATACTTATCTTCATCCTACAGGTTTGGTTTTTCCCTTAGGCAAACATCCCTCAAAAGGCCCTCACCTTTAATCCTAAAGGCCTATCTCCCAATCAAAAGTTTCTTAAAATGTTTCCATAAGTAAGGTCTAACACTTGGTCATGCTCAGGTGCCACCCAGCCATAAAGCAGCCACAACCCATTAATCAGATGTCAAGAACATGAGGATTCTAAGGGGAAAAAAAAACACAAACAGACCTCCATCCCTGCTGTGCACCCCTACTTACCCCCTCATGGGTTCTCCTATAAAGAAAAATCTGTAAAACCACAAATGCCTGTCTCACTGTTAAGGTATCCTGTGTTCTCCCTTGAACTTGTATTCCCCACTTTCATGGATAAACCGCTGTCTTCATCTCTGGTCAGCACATGCTGAAATTCTTTTCTGCCATGGAAACCAAGGACCCCAAGGTCCTGAGATGAGTTTTTCTTTCCCAATCTCGGGAATGCCTCAGGATTTTCCATGGAATTATCATGATTCCCATGACACATGCAGCATCAGGATCATGCAAGAACAAGAAAATTGTGTCCAGAACTCCTATGACTAGCATTTGAAAGAAAACAATTGTTAGAATATAGGAAAAATTGGGGCACATCTGGCAGGTGAATATTGGGCCAGAGAATAAAATATATGCACTACAACAGAGACACAAGCACGTTTAAACAAAAAATGACTGAAAATATTAAAAATGAGTAAAAGTAACTACTAGAGTTTTATCAGAAAATTGAAAGATTCAAAGTAGCTTTCTAGTATATGACTATAGTAACATTTATATATGCAATTATATAATTATCTCAAAGTTTCATTGTATACATTTCAGTAGTTTAGAGGTATTAATAATACATTTCCACTTATTTCTCTGTTTTTAGCTATTTGCTTGAGATTATTTCTTTTAGGAAACTAAAAATCTTTCCCAGAACTTTGATTTCTTTCCTTCCATTTTACCATGCATCTCATCTTGCTAAGAGAGCAAATCCATGTTTAAATACTAATGTGATAAAAATGTATTTATCAGGGAAAGTGATATCCTTTACTTGAATTCAAATTGATGGAGACATTTCAAATTTTGTGTGGCATAAGAAAGCACCGTTTGCAAATAATAAGCGGAGACACTCTAGAGCCTGCTGGTGTATGCTAACTGGAGGTTGGATTTAAATGATTAGTGAAATTACCATTTGTGTGCTAGAAATGTGATACTTTTACTCTTCACATTACTTCTGTAGAGATCAATTCCAGAACGCTTGTCTTCCGGGGACTTTGAGATCCACTGCTTTGATTGAGCCATAGGGAAATTTTGCCTTCAGTTCAGAGTTGGAAGTTGTGTTGGTGTAAGTGAATCATTATCTGTGAGGAAGAAACAACATTAACAATCTCCTTATGGAAAAGTAAGCCTTACTAATGAGCTCAAAATATTAGTCAGAGCCAAATTTTTCCTGTTCTAAATCGCTGGATATAGCAAAATCTTTTTACAAGTCCACAGTGTTTTATCTTCGTGCAGGTCTACTCAGGATGGAAGGGATTGGTAATGAGGTGACTCTGGAGAACAAGACATACTGCTCTGTGGCTTATCTAGAAGTTCCAGGAGTACCTGCTAAACAGAACTTTTCAGAACTAGGACAATTACTAAGTTGGACGAGAAATCTATCAGGTAATGCCAGCAATATCTCCTTTAGACTTGATTATATAGTGTTTTAAAACTGGAAATTTAGTGGCCAGCTACTAAGTTAATGTCAATGTCTCCTCAATTAAAAACAAAACAAAACAAAACAGAAAACAATGTTTTCTATGATTCTGGGACTTGATGGAAATGAGTATGAAACTTTCTTTTTATATCAGCCTGTCTTTATTTTTTATTTTCTTGATGGTGCTGAGGTTTGAGCTCAGGGGCATTCCCCCACTTAGCTACAACCTTAGCCCTTCTTATTTTTTTATTTTGATACAGGGTCTTGCTAAATTTCCCAGGCTGGCCTCGAATTTGCATTCCTCCTGTCTCAGCTTCCTGAGTAACTGGGATTATAGACATATGCCATTGTACCTACCCGTCCTATTATTTTGAACCATTAGCTAAATGGATTTAAAAAATACCACAGTTTGTTCCAAATTTCCTACCTACTTATTTACTTCATACTTATGTATAAACCACTCCCTCATCCCCTTGAAGTCTACAAAGTGCTATTAAAATACTTGGATACCTCACATCTCCATCCCAGACTTGCCACAATCAATTGTTCTTTATAGTCAGAACATTGACTGGTTTTCAGAATATTATTGGGAAATAACTCAGAAAAAAAGATAAGACTGAGCATTTTTCCAGATCCTCTATTTTTATACCATACATGTCATTTTAGCACTCTCTCCCATGACAGATTGTGACATGAGTCAATCAATACCAGACTCATCACCACTTTCTTCCTTGCTTGCAAGCAACATTAGAACAATTGCACTACACTGTCGTATTGATCCATAAATAAATGGCAGATGGTTTGACTGATAGATTTTTGGTTTTGTAAAAATTATGAAATGAGCCCAAAGATTCCAAAGAACTATGTTTTTCTGAAGAGTAAATAATCAGTCTTCAGTAGTAATGGTATTCTTACCTATTCTTAACAAAAAGTAAATAGAATAGCAAAATCTAAACTTTTAAAAATTATAATTATATCCATAGACCCATATGTTTTAGTGTAACATCTATGCTCTTTAGCCTATATTGGAAGATCGATATTGGTAATATTGCTTTGGGGAAACTAATATTGAAAAAAATATGACACACGAAAGAGACTAAGTGAAAGCTTAGGAGCAAACATAACCAATAGCTGTGAGTTAGGAGAGAAGGTATACACTTTAGACATTTCAATTCAAAAGTTGTATATAAAAATAGATAATAAAATATGTATATATTCAAATCTGAAGAAAAAGTACACATGAAAAAGCATGTAATACCCCTTAAGTTATCTACTCCAGCTGTGGATTTCAACACTAATGATTGAAATGTGTCTGCCTAGTGTTTTCCGGAACATAGAAATTGTTTCCATGATGGAAGTAATACCAGTGGTATGCCTGAGACAAATAATGACAGAAGTGCTAAGCTGATATAGAAGGTAATGGAAGCTGAATGCAATGGGGTAGAGGGGCTTCAGTGTCTTTACCAAGATAAGATGTTGAAAAAATTTACATAAGCTAAAGAGATTCAAAAACAGTAATTTTAGACCAGCCTGGTACAGCACACCTGTAATCCTAGTACTTGGGTGGATGAGACAGGAGGATTGCAGGTTTAAGGCCAGCCTCAACAACTTAGGAAGGCCTACTGCAACTTAGTGAGGCACTATTTCAAAAATTAAAACATAAAAATATGGCTGAGGGGTGTAGTTCCAAGTTAGAATGTCCCTGGGTTCAACCCTCAGTACAAAAATAAATAAATAAATTAATTAATTAATAAACAAATTTTGCAAAAATTAATTATAACAAATGTTTAAAATCTGCCAAATGTCCTGTTGTTTGCTTAGAATTTTTACTTGCTCATTGTTAAAAGACTGTAAAGGAATGATACATCTGATGAATGTGCCTTCTTAAGCTTCCCTCACTCTCAGCAAATTATGACCTGAGATGTACCAAATGTGATAGCTCAATCCAACCAGAGATATGCATACACATAATAAAAAATACAGGAATTGTATGAGTTGGATGAAATTATTGTCATTTTGTTTTCCTTTCAAGAAAGAATTAGAGCTTTTTTTCCTTATTTTCAAGAAAGAGTTTCAGTTTTTCTCTTTTGTACAAAATTTTATCCCTGAGATTGTTCAAGATTTTATTATGAAATGACTAATATCTCATTGTAGCTCTATTTGTGTATGTGTGCCTTCATGAGTGTTTATAATAAAAATGTTTCTATAATACATGTGGAATTGCAAATACTTGATTATTTTTTACCTTTAAGATAAAAATTTTGTACAATTCAACTTATAATTGATAAGTCGGTAAAAGTGGAAATAAAATATTTTTCTTCTCAGTGTTACTTCTTAAATTCGTGATATGTGGGAAGTGTTTGATAAATATTAGTAATTCTAATTCTAAGGAAGTTGTTTAACTCAATTACAACTGTTAAGAAGTAGGGTGCATAAGCTTTCCTAGCAGGTGACTAATTATCTTTCTACCAAAAACAAAGGCTATTTACTAGCTTTCAAGAAAATCTTTGAAAAAGAAATTTTTATTACTCTTTCTGAAATGAGTTTGTAGAATAGAGCTTTTGTTGTTGCTCTTGGCACAGTTATGTAAGAGTCAATGATTCTAACTCTGTTCTCCACTCTTTTTGTTTCTCTAAATTATTTTAGAATTAACTTGAACAAAGGTGAGGAAAATACATTTCAAAAGTAAAGTAAATATGAATTAATTATAGATGTTACTGTCTGAATCTATTCAGATATAATATTCATCCAAGAAATAAGAATAGTATATTTGGAAAAAAAATCATAAATCATTTACTTCAATCTTCATGCAATTCAGAGAGGTGAAACAAGATTGACCAATGATAAGGAATTATTTCAAGATCATGAAGATGGGATTTTCTTACTATTGCTTAGGAAAATATGATATCTACCTAATGAATGTATTTTGGAAATGCACATAAAATATTATTTCCTCTAATACTTCAACATCTCAATGTTGGCCATTTTGGTTTCGTTGAGACTCAGATTATTTTCCTTCTTCAATATTGATCACATTCCCTCCATACCAGTGATCAGGTGACTTCAATTTAGGAATTTTCCAGCATCCTATTCACACAGCATGTCTTCATTCTACATACAAGCAAGATTCTATAATGTTAGAATGAGTTTGCAGTACAAGAGGTCCTACAATATTTGGATTAAGAAAGTTAAAAACAAATATTCATTCTGATCCAGTACTCTCAGTAAATGTACCCTCAAATAAGGTAAAATTTTCAATAACAATCAATAGGTACTCATTGTTTTTAGGGTGACAGCCATAGAGTACTATGCAACCATTATTTACTTGAAGAGTTGCATTTCACCCAATGGGCAAAGGGAAGCCAATCTAAAATTCTCAGACTTTAAGGAAGTTGTCTAAAGCAGCTGATCTATTAGTAATGATGTGTCCAACCTGAGCATGAACATTACTATTTATATCTACCACAATGAATAAATTTTACTAATACTTAAGAAAATTTGAAAATTCTTTTTTCTGCATACAAATAATATTTCTGAAAAAGAGAGGTGGTTTCATTAAAAATCAATATACTCTCTTTGAATTGCTATAACAAACTACCTTAGACTGGTTAATCTATATGTAATAGAAATTCATTGCTCACAGTTTTGGAAGCTAGGAAGCCCAGATTAAAGTATCAGGAGATTCCTGCTAAAAGACCTCTTACTCCTCATTAATAGCATCTCCTTGCTATGTCCTCACATGGTTATAAAGAAGAACAAGCTCCCTCAGAAATCTTTTACTATTTTAAAGGACACTAATCCTACTCATCACAGCAGAGGCCCCAAAGCATCTCTTAATACCACCATACTAGAGTTTAAATTTCAGCATATGAATATGGAAGGACACAAACATTCAGGAAAAAAATTAATTCAAGACATAGTTGAGGTTTTTGACAATTTAATATCCCTTTTGCTAGCTGATTATCCAGAAAACACATAAACTAGGTTTTTAGAAGGTGGGGGTCTTATTTAATCTTAAGCAATTTCACTTCATTTGTGGCAACATTTAGTTTCATTATTTAGAATTCTTTTCTTGCCAGGAAATTAGATGATGAATAATTTACATATATCTTAATTTTCATGGCAGAAATGTTTCCCAAAATATTTTGTTATTTTTCCCTGTATAAATGTATTACACAGGTAAAGTTCTTTTTATATTTAAAAACAAACTTGATAAAATAGCCAATATAACCATACAAAATAGTACTCGTCTATCCCATCCAACTGTGAATTAACCTGAGTAGAATCCTATTTCTGACAGTAAAGAAAAATCCATTGCATTTGCATGGATCCAGTCGGGTTAGTCAATTGTCACTGGAAATTTTTCTTGCCCGCTAAAAAACTATTACCCTAAAACATCTTTGCCACTGATTTTTTTTTTTTTTTTTCGGTACTGGGGGTTGAATTCAGGGGCATTCTACCTCTGAGCTATACCCCCAGCCCTATTTTTTATTCTTTATTTTGAAACCGGGTCTCACTAAGTTGCGGAGTGCCTCACTTAGGTAGCTGAGGCTGGCCGCGAACCTGGATCCTCCGGTCTCAGCCTCCCGAATGCTGGGATTACAAGTGTGCGCCACCACGCCCGGCAGTGCCACTGATTTCAATTCTTTTCTTTCATTACAATTCCGTGGAGGGCTTTATTATTTTTAAAATATTTTATTGGTGCGTTATAATCATACATCATAATGAAATTCAGAGTGATAGAGACATACGTCCACATAGCATATACATGTTTGTAACAACACAATTCACTTCACAGTAGCTATATCATGTAACCAAACTAGGTGTCACAGATGAATGGAATATCAAATTGTAGAATATACACAGGATGAAGTAGAAACTTACATGGAAAGCTCCTGTGTGTGTGTGTATGTGTGTGTGTGTGTGTGTGTGTGTGTGTGTGTGTGTGTGTGTGTGTGTGTAGTACTGGGGCATTCTATCTCTGAGATATATCCCCAGCCTTTTTTTTTTTTTAACTTTATCTTTTGTTTTGAAACAGGGTCTCACTAGGTTACTATATTGCTGAGGCTGGTCTTGAATTAGCCATCCTCCTGTCTCATCCTTCGAAATACTGGGATTGCAGGCATGAGGCACCACACCTGGCACATGGAAAGCTCTTATGGCCTTTGGAAAATTACTCTGTTTCTAAGTCTATATTAGGATCCAAAGTCATTGTATATGCTCCAGAATGTGGAGCACCATTTCTGGTTAAAAGGGGAATGATGGAAGTTTCTCAGACAAATCAGACACTACAATTCCTATCTTAAGTGAAAACATAGGTCCAATAAAAATCTCATGACTCTTGAGGTTACTTCATTGATCCCAAATGAAAATTGACCTTTTTGAGTACAGAGGCATTGTCTTTGGCTTGAGGATAACAGAAACATGATTAAATCATAGAATCTGCTCAAGGAATTTAAATTTAAATATAAAAGATATTCCTTACTTTGTCAATTTTACTAATTTGATATGGCTTAGTTGATACTTTATATTCTTGCTTGCATCCTCTAAATTTTAGTGGTGTTTCTGGCAGCAGAAGGTGTTAATTCACATGATTCATCTGCATCCCCCTAAAATGTCTAATTGTCCTTCACTGAATCATTTATAAGTGTTGTGTTAATTTCCTTTTAATTTCATTGATACTTAGGAAATAAAAGTGGTGGCACTTAGGGGATATGGAGTGTGATTCCTTAGTGATATCTATTAAAGAAGATAAAGCAGCTGTATTAGATTCCTGTAACTGCTGTAACAAATCACACCAACATTGCTGGCCTACATCAACAGAAATTTATCTTCCCACAGATCTAGAAGTCATCAGTCCAAAATCAAGGTGTTACTTCCTCAGAGTTTTGGAGGAAGATTCGTCCTTTGCCACTTGCAGCTTCCCGAGCTTGTTGGCTTCCTTGGCTTGTGGTTGCATCACTCTTATCTCTGCCTCCGTTTTGCCATGGTCTTCTCCTCTTCTGTTTGTCAGAAGACTCTATTTTACTTCTCTTGTAGGAACATATGTCTTTAGACTTAAGGCCTACTCTATAATCCAGAATGACCATTCATCTCAAGATTCTTAATTCATCTGCAAGGACTCCTTTCCCAAACAATTAAGCATTTATAGTCCTCAGGAATTAGCATGTGGAAATATTTTAGAATCACTATTTAACCCACAACGAAGAAAAATAAAAAGAGGGTGATTTTGTTTCATTATAGCTTCACTTAAGAAAATAGAAATCCCAGATCAGACTTTTGAAATACAATTATTCTTCCTGGAAATACAAACAGATTGGTTCTTTGGGAAAGAAATTTAACTTGGTGGATACGGTCACACATTTTCTTTTCATATGTGGCTAGACTAAGATGATTTCCAAATAGTTGTCAGAAAGCCAGTTCTTGGGACTTGGACTTGGGAAACCTGCAGGTAGAGCTATGTGCCCTGTGTACACGTGGTAGAAAGTGGCAGCCTCAGAGCTTATACCTAGACTGTATCATCAGCAGATTTTGAAGTGATCAATATTTAATCTTATAGCTCTAACTTTTATCCCCACTGCAGGATCATTTGCTGATGGGGTCCTCAATCAGAGTTTGGAAAAATGCAGCTCAGAGGCCAAACCCAGCCTGCCAGGGATTTTGTACATATAGCACAAGAGCAAAAAATGTTTTCATACTATTAAATGTCTGAAAAGAATCAAAAGGAGGATAATCAAATTCTCATGTCCCTAAAAAAGTTTTGTTAGAACACTGCCAGGCTCATTCTTTTCATATTTTCTCTTTAGCTTCTTTCACACTAAAATGGAAAGGTTGTTGTGACAGAGATCTGTATAATACCCTTGACAAGCCTCTTGCCCTGCAAAGCCTAAAACATTTAGTGTCTGGCCCTTTGTTTGCAGAAGAAGTTTGCTGATACCTGTCCTAGATATTGAACTAAAAGATTATTCTATGGCAGAATGCAAAGTTTTGAGATTCCTTGCTTTTCACTAGTTTATATCAATAAATAGAACCAGCTTCTCTTTTGAATACCAAGAAGTTATAGATATTGAGGCTATATCTCTTGGCTGGCAGAAAGGTTTTATTGCTTTCTTTGGAAAAATTCTAGGGAACTTGCCTCAAATTTTAGGAATGCTATCATATCCACTAATTAGAATTTTAAAATAAATGATAAAATCCTGCTCCAACATATATGTCAGGTATTCATTTTAATATTTGGAATGGCAATGACTAGAAATATTAGTCTTGAGACTTCAGAATTACTTAAAGAAATATTCAATGTTTGTGAGAGTGCATAATTTTTAAAAATCTATAATTTCCTTCTCAGTATTTACTTTTGGGTGTAGTTTTATATCACTTCCTATTTTAGAAATTATATAGAACTATCAATTTTTTAAAAAGTGTTCTGAGCCTATTTGTGTACCTATTATTTTACTTAAATTCAATTAAAAATCAAGGAATCATAAAAAGTTTCTCACATCAATACCATATTTAGAGGCAAAGATAACAAATGCAGTATCTTTAAATATAATATCTTCTAATTTTAAATTTGTGTGTGTGTGTGTGTGTATGTGTGTGTGTTTGTGTGGTGCTGGGTATTGAGCCCAGGAGCATTCTGCCTCTGAGCTACACTCCTTGCACTATTTTATTTTTTATTTTGAAACAGGGTCTAAGTTGGGGAGGACCTTGTTAAGTTGCTGAAGCTGCCTTCAAATCTGCAATCTTCCTGTCTCAGCCTCTCAAGTACTAGGATTACAGGTCTGCAACACCACACCTACTCTAAATATAATATCTTAGTTATTTTGTACATTTTTATACCAAAGGTTAATTGTAATAACTGTATACACTTCTAAGACAACAAAGAAAACAAATTATTTTCAAAATTGTTTTTTCAAATATTTTGTAAGGACAGTTAAATAGTAGATCACTGTAGAAGTCCATATTTTCATAACTGTGCAGAATGCCTGAGAAAGTCTACTTTATAAAGAAAAGAGGATTTTCAGCTCATTGTTTGGGAGGTTCAAGGGTATGATACTTGAATTAACTCGGCTCATCCTCATGGTAGATGCCATCACAATGGCAGGTGTATAAGTATGAGAAAGAGATCAAATGGTGAATTAGGAAGTCAGAGTCCAGAGAGTAACCAGGCTTGTTCTTTTATAACAATCCCCTTGCAGAGAACTAAAGTGGGGCCTCATTAGATCACTTTAATCCCTTCTGTAAACCATTCCCTATGATCTAAGGATTTCTACTAGGCCCCAAGTCTTAATATCACCACACTGAGGACCACACTTCCAACAGATGGATCTTAGTGGACTAACTCAAACTATATCTAAAGCATAATGGTCATATTAAAATTGTAAAATTTATCAACAATAATTCAAGTCTACCAGAAAAGTTGAAATATCTGTACTTTGTGTGTGTGTGTGTGTGTGTGTGTGTGTGTGTGTGTGTGTGTGTGTACACACGTGTGCTGGAGGTTGAACCAGAGGCACTCATCAATGAACTATACCCCCAGCCATATTTTCTTTTTTATTTTGAAACAGGGTCCTACTAAGTTATGAAAGACCTCACTAAATTGTTGATGCTTGCCTCAAACCTCAGATTATTTTGTCTAAAACTTCCAAGTATTGGGATTACAGGCACACATCATGACTCCCAACTTGGGTATCTTTTTTTGAAATGAGTTCATATACATATAAATGAATACATGTACACAAATTTTCAAATGTAAAGACTTGTGCATATCAGAAAAAGCATGCAAAAAAGGGGAATAAAAACTATGAACTTAGTTTTAACAAAGAAAATTTAGAATGCAACATATAAAGAAAACATAGAATTGCTTCACCCATGACTCCATTCCTCAAGGTTTTCTTAGGCTTTCTGTTGCATTTAGACATGGAAAGTAGATTACAGAATATCCAGAGTCAGTAGGTGCATTATAAGGAGATACTTAATACATATACCAATGAGCATGGCTGAGTTCCAATAAAACTTACATGGGCATTGATATTTGAACTTTACATAATTTTCCCCACACCATAAAAATCACTCTTGTTTTTATTTTTATTTTTCAACAGTTTAAACATGGGAAAACTGGGCTGTGAGAAGACTTATAGTGGCTAGATTTGATTCTCAGGCCTTAGTTTGCTAACTTCTGAAATATAGCTATAAATATCAATATAGGTACACTCCGCAAACATCTGGATTGAGATAAGCAGGTTCAGAAAGAGAGGTTTTTAAGTCATCTTTTGCCACTTTATGCTCAGATAACAAAGTGTCCTAAATCTCACTGTCATTCCAACAGTTCATTTATCATTCTCGTCACACATTGGCTGCAGGTCAACTGTCACTCTGCTGGACATATTTCTAGACCCAGAGCCTGGCTGAGCAGTGACTGAGCAGGGACAGGAACGCGCAATGGCTCTTGAAGTTTCAGTTTTGAGATAGTAAGTCTTGTAGCCAAAATTGACTCCTGTGAAGAAGAAAAGTAGTGTGGCACAGCAAGCCACGTGGAAACAGAAGTGGATGAATATTTCACTGAAAAGAAGCACTGTGGATCCTTCAAATAAGAATACAATCTTCCACGCTAAATAGGGTAGACCTTTCAAATAAACTAAACAAATATCTCTTACCTGGCTATATGTGCATTTTTAAACATATATAATATCAACTGTAATATAATATCAACTTCAGCTGCAGGTTAGGAAGAAAATGGACCTTGAAAATTCAACAAAGGAATTATAGTTTCAATACTCATTTAAAACAAACCATTTAAGCTAACTTGCATTATTTGTGATGAGGGTTCAGGAAGATGAGTTATATTCATATATGAAAAAATAAATGAGTGTGAGCAACCATTATTATTGAAGTAGAAAAATCATTCTTTTGTAGTTCTATATTGTCGTCTACAAACCCATTTTCTTTACCAATTTTACTTCAATGCTTTATATAGTTTAAATGTGTATCATATTGAAACAAGAAACAATTTTCATTATTCCTCAATCAATAACAACTAAATGTTGTGTAAATAAACTTAATGTCTATTAGAATTAGATTGCTTTTACCAACTTGTCTGAATAGGAATGTATCTGAGAGCTCTAAGTTGCCTCATTTTCCAAGATTGGTTTACAAAATTTAACAATTAAATGTTTTTACTGCATATAATAAATCAGTTTAATCAATGGTATCATTTGTGATTATTATGTAGGATTAATTGCTCTGAATTTTATTGTCTTCCCATATGATACTATTCACTATACCACTTCTTTTTAACTGGCCACAAAGAGAGCATGGTGGACTTTTCTCTATTACCTTGAAATACATGTAAACAAAATAACAATGTCCTGCTAATGCTGACTATGTGTTTCTTTTATAATAGACAATTTAAAATTAATGATAAAAGCTAGAAGATTATTATCAGCTATACTAACAGCTGAATATTTAAAATATGTAGTACATTCTATCAACATTTTTCAAAGCAATGTTTCTTCAAACTTCCTTAAGAAAACTGATTATCCTAGGAGTAACAATGAATATGTGTTTTAAGATTTTAAAAGAGAGCTATTCCTTCTATAATTTAACCTGGAAATGGCAGCTTGTGACACACTCCTCCCCCAAACAGTAAATAGAAGTTTTATGAGGCATCGTGAAAATAGAATTCTTATATGATATGGGGACAAGGTGTTAAAATAGTACTTTCTTCTGGAGGGACAGGTTTTCACTCGATTTTATGTCAGCCCTAATATGTCCAAGTCCAAAAGTTTTTATAATGATTTTAAAACTAGCGAGTTCATTTCCATTCAACTGAGGATCCTCCATACTGTTTTCCAAAGTGGTTGCACTAATTTGCAATTCCACCTATAATGTCTTAGGGTTTCCACTTTCCATACCCTTGCCGTCATTTGTTGTTTGTGGGTTTAATTTTTGGTTGTTGTTGTTTTTTGTTTTGTTTATTTTATTGTAATAATTCATGCATTGTAAGCATACATCTTTGTTAGGTACAAATTGATAACAACATATGTGCACACATTTCTCATTTGACCCTTTCCCCAATTCCCACCCTGCTCCTTCGCCCTTTCTCCCTCTCAAGTTCAGTTTAGTGAGTGACCTTGATATAATTGTGTGTTTAATGATTGCCATTCTAATTGGGATTAAGTGAAATCTCAGGGAAGTTTTGATTTGCATCTCTCTGATTGCTAATGATGTTGAATATTTTTTCATGCATTTATTGGCCATTTGTATTTCTTCTTTTGTGAAGTATCTATTTAGAATATTTGCACATTTTTTGATTGGGTGTCATTTGATTTCTTAGTGGTGAGTTTCTTGAGTTCTCTGTTTATTCTAGATATTAGTCCTCTATCGGAGAAGTATTTGACAAAAATGTTCTCCTATTCTGTCAGATCTCTGTTGAGGTTCTTGATATGATATAGCAAAACCATTTCTGGGTATCTACCCAAAAGAATGGAAACCAAACTACCAGATGAATGCATACATACCTATGTTTATAGCCACACAATTCACAACTGAAAAACTATGGAACCATCCATTGGCAGAAGAACAGATTACAAAACTATGGGATATATACATAATGGAATTTTACTCAGCCATAAAGAAGGACAAAATCATGTCATTTGCAAGGAAATGAATGGAACTGGAAAATAGTATGGAAAATAGCTAAGTGAGATTAGTCAGTCACAAAAAGTAAATAATTGTATGCTCTCCCTAATATGTGGAAGTTAGGGAGAAAATGGATCATAGGAGGGATTGTAGACAAAGAAGAAACCTTAGATGAGCATAGAGGGAGACCTAACTGAAGGTGATGGGAGGAGGGGAGAAGGAAACACCCTAATGCATATGATGTACATTCACAAACATATCAATCAACATGAGAAGGAGGGAGGAGGGAGATAATGGGGCCTGAAATGGGGGAAGGTTAAATGGGTGCTGTGTGCATGTATACCTCTACTAGTTTGTACCTAACAAAGATGTATGATTACAGTGCCAGTTGTCATGGCACATGCTTGTAATCACAGCATTTGGGAGGCTAAGACTGGAGGATCCGGGTTCTTGGCCAGAGCTGCTTAATGAGGCCCTCCAAATAGGGCTGGGGCTGTAGCTCGGATGTAGAATGCCCCGGGGTCCCATCCCTGGTACCACAAATAAAATAAAATGAAATAAAATAACACAATGAAATTTAAAAAGTAGTAAGTAATGAAAGGCTTTCTTTTTCTCTGCTTTCAGCAGGAGTACCTGATCTTCTAACCCTAATTCTCTCTATAGGAGAACTGCCCTATTTTCCATTAGAACTGCCCTCTTAGGAAAATCCACCCATAGGACTCCAAGCTCCAGTCTGACCTCTCCTGACATTTTGGTCTAGCCTGCTACCTCTTCCCACTTCATGCAGAACCCCTCGTCATTAGCCAGTGCACAGCTTGGACATTAGTCTTTGCATTTGGTCATGTTCTCCTCTTCCTCATTTTACCAGACCTTAGCACAGCCAGTGGCATATTAAAGGCACATCATACACTATAAATATTTAAGGAATGAATGTATGAATGTCTCTTGGACTGAATTTATTACTTTCTCTCTCAATTCAGTAATGAGAAAATTGTTCAGTGCATGATTATGAACCCTCATTCCACCTATAACTAAAACTTATTTGAAAATTAGAGTGTGTAGGACAAATTGGATCTCATCTAATTTTACGATTGCTGTCAGTGTCTTAATCACTTTATAAGTCATCTTAGGATTTGGAGAGGCTTAATCCTTTTAAAAGCATCAGTCAATGAGCTCAACAAATTTAAGAAAATTGCTACCTTCTGAAACAAATATTTAGAAGAAAAGGTTATTTTTATTTAAAAATGTATCAAGGTGTTTATAAGTAGTAAATAAGTACATTTTGAATGTGATCATTTCTGGAAAAGTTTACCAATTGTTAGTTTGAGAAAACTCCAAATAACCAAATTGTTTTTTATAATATTCCATAGTTTCTATCTGACACAAGTGTAGTTTCAATCAATAGAAAATTGTTAGTTTACTTTTCAAGTTCATAAAGAAAAAAAAATATAACGAACCATAAAGATTATGGGCTAAAGGCAGAAATCTGTTTGATAGCTAAAAGAACTATATTTCAGAAGTCTTAAAGAGCAATTGTTTTATTTTTTAAGTCCATAAAACCATTAAAAGATTAAATACATAAGTAAGACTTCAGCAAGAAAAGTCAAATAGGATGTTGGTAGCATTTACATGGAATGAATAATAATTCATGTTCAAATCACCTTAAAATAGTAAAAAATGGAATTCATACTAAATTGATTTTAAACCAACATTGTACATCAAATAGAAGCAAAATTATGACTATATCATTAGAAGTAATAAGTTAATTTAACAACATATCTGGATACACACTGCTCAATACAATAAGTCACTTGCATATCCAGAACATATAAAAAAAAGTTATAGTAAACCACAATTTCAGTATCACATTTTCAAATGTCTAGAAAAAATATATGAGATATGTTAAAATTTTATACTAAAACTAGAAACATTACAAAGAGAATCAATAATAACCTAAATAAAGGAGAGATAATCATAATCATTATTAGGCTTATTCAATTTTGTTGAGATATTACTACCCTCCATTTTTTATTATATTTATTAAAAATCTTATCAAATTCTAAAATTTTGTTTATGTATGAAAAATTGGGAAATGGATTGTAAAAATTATCTAGAAAGAAAAAGAAGTTGAAAATTATGAGGAAAAGAAGAGCAAGTTTGGAGAATTTATATTACCAGAATTCCAGTGTTAACTTAATGCTACAGTATTTAAGGGAAGATATTTCTGGTGTGAAACAAAACACAATAGACAAGTAATCTAAAAGTAGAAATAGAAAGTCCAACAAGTCACTGTCCTTATGATAAAGGCTTATCTTTTTAGTGAATTGTTCTGGAATTATTAGAAATGTACAAAGAAAAGAGTAGAAATAATAAAGTAAAGGAAAAAGAGAATAGTGAGTTTAGAAAGCAATGTTTTAGAGCACAAATGGCAAAAAAAATTAAAACTACTCTCAATGTTTGGACAATTAAGTTCTGTGTAATTTTGGAGAATAGAAAAAAATCCTATTTCAAGAAGGTATGATGCCAAAATTATGGGGGATTATCAGAGAACTAATAAGAAAAGTCATCCCAAGGAAAAATTTTTATACGTTTGAGTGAAAAATCTATCAATGAAACCAATGATATTGCATCTACACACAATACAAAATCTTTACAAATTGCCTAATTTAAATCTTTATAAAAACCTATGGGACAGGTACTATTATTATAGCTACTAGTCTACATCTTTCAAAATAATTGATGATTATCAAAAAATTGTTTTTTAGCCAGGCATGGTGGCACATGCTTGTAATCCCAGCACTTGGGAAGCTGAAACAGGAGGATCGCAGGCTCGAAGCTAGCCTCTGCAACTTACTGAGGTTCTCAGAAATTAGTGAGACCCTGTTTCCAAACAAAATATAAAAGAGGTCTGCAGGTGTAGCCTGGAGGTAAAAGGCCTCTGAGTTCCATCTCTAGTACCACAAAAACAAAAGCAAACAAAAAAAATTGCTACAAACTCATGCCTCAAATTATTGTTACAGTAGAATTTGAAGCTATATCAAGGAACATGTATACTTTACCAATATTTTCTTAGTATTATGGAAATAAGAATTTGATGTTGATTCTACCAAGAAATACATATTTGTCCAGAGTTTTAGGAATAAAAGCTTGAATGATTATCTTAGAAAATATTTAGAATATATTTTCAACTCATTATGTGTTTGATAAAGTTGTTCATTGTAAAAAAAAATTATATGTATTGTACATTCAGAGTTACTAAATATTCCCTGGAAGTCAATTTAGTAAACAAGAAAATAAAATTAGAAAAACATTTTTCAAGGAGAGTGGGGTGTGCATGCATATATAATTCAATGATATATTGATAAATCAAATATGTGTTCTCAATAATGAACAGCAAAATGCCTCCAATTACTATTGTGTGCTATGTTAATTGTCAGTTTTCATAATTAGTGTGGTGTACATGACTGTCTACATTATGTCAAATAGTTTCTCATAAAATAAAGCATTCACTAATCAGCTTTTTTCATTATTAGCCAGCCAGTTTGAGTACATAATCCCCACTCATTTTATATTCAATGGAAAGTTAACAAATTTGCTGTCATCTTATAAACTGCAATTTTTAAAACATCAATAAGAAATGGAAAATAAGCATCTAAATGATTTATCTAAGTGTTTGATGGTCAGTACTAAACTTTGGGGATGTCTATTGGGGAATATATGTGCTGGGAACTATGGAACGAATTCCATTCTATCTTACAAAGGGTAATGTCATTTTGCTTGATAGAGCAAATTTTTATTTCCCTTTATTTTCTAAGTGCATTTTGCCTTGATAAATATGTAACTTTATAATGTAACCATGTCATCTTAACATGATATAATTGCTTTTTAAACACAAAAGTATATAGGACTTACTTCAAAATAAGTATGTATAAAAATCATGCTAGGAAAATCAAAGGAATTAAAATAATGACACAATAAAAACAATTATCTTATGGGGTTTTTTGTGTGTGTGTGTGATACTGGGGATTGAACTCAGTGGCATTCTACCTCCGAGCTACACCCTCAGCCCTATTTTTTTATTCCTTATTGTGAAACCGAGTCTTGCTAAGTTGCGGAGGGCCTCACTAGGTAGCTGAGGCTGGCCGCGAACCCGGATCCTCCGGTCTCAGCCTCTTGAATGCTGGGATTACAAGCGTATGCCACCACGCCCGGCTAGCTTATGATTTTTAAACTAATGACTACATTTATGTCCAGGTAGTATATATTTTCATGTACAAGGAAGTTTACAGGAACTTAAATAAAAATAATCAATATATAATAACATTTCACCAAGGCAACCAGATCCAGAGTAATTATACAATATAGTAAACTAGCAATGTGTGATTTTACTTAAAATCCATCCATCATTTTATAGAGGACTTTATGGTCAAGGGCTGTATAAATACATAGAACTTGAAAACATTTCATAAATATGTAGTAAACATAAAATAAAATACGATATAATTATACTATTGTTATTTTAATCTGTCAAATCTTATTCTTCTGAACTCACATAAGGGGAACAATAAACTCCAAGGACTTTGCAGAGCTGGTCAGTATTATACGACTAAAGAATTTCTTCCAAGGACCTAAAATCCTTTAATCGATCTAGTTACCCAAAATGTTTCATAAGCAAGATGGTCAAAATATTATTTGTCTTAATTTGTCAAAGTGAACTCCTGGTAGATATGGATTAATGAGGTGTATATAGCATAATTAGTTTAGTGGCTGGAACAAAATCTTGTGTCCATTTCCAAGAATGGAAATGAGTCCATAAAAGCAACAACCAATGTTTCTGGCACTTTTTCTAATGAATTTTTTTGTACTTACTTAAATCTACAATTTTTTACTTCATTTCAAAGCCAGAATCTAACAATACTGACAACAACTAATCAGCTTAAATGGTTATATAATTAATAATAGACTTTAATAATTCAGGAAATGTGTTAAACTTTGTTCCAATTAGTCTAATTAATAAGAGACTGGACAGAATATTAAAGTTATTGAATTGATCTAAATAATCTAAGAAAAATATATTCAAATTTCCTTCTGATTAATGATAAATTTGTGGTTAAAAATCACTAAGAATACTGACTAGAAGTTTAAAATTAAAGGTGCAAAAATTGTACAATTGCAAATATATTACAATGATTATTTCCATATTATTATTTATGCTATTCCATAACTTTTAATATTTATGATATCTCACACACATACACACACACTCACTCACACACACATATACCATTGATTGGCCTTTTTCTAAGTTATTTGAGAGCAGGCTATTAAAACTTCAGTGATTTTGTTTTTGTTTTTATGCCAAGACAAATACATTCTCCTACAAAACCTCTCTATAATCCAGTTGAGTAATACTGATATACATTATTACTCAATCGCCAGATACCCCCTGTTCATACTTTCTATTGTTCTTAACAAGATATTTTTACCATTCTGTTCATGATTCCATGCAGGAGCATAGGTTACATTTAGTTATCTCTTATCCTGTTCCAAAATATCTTTTTTTAAAATTTTCTGCCTTCAATTATTATAAATAGCATGGATCTACATATTATATCATAGACTTGGATGAAATATTGTCTCCTTATGACCACAGTCCTGACCAAGCTATGCTTTCTTATCAAAAATATGAACAAAATGATGCTATGTTCCTCTCCTTGCATCACATCTGTGTATACTGTTGACTGTTCCTTCAGAGATGTATTAAACTCGACCACCTGGACATCATGTTGATTTCTAGATTTTATTACCAAAAGATCACCATTTCTCCTTTTGGAATGAAATTTTACTGTTTTGGCAATATTCTGAAATTAAACAAATATCCTGTTCCTCAGAATCTCATCAACCCTCAGTCTCCATTAATAACCTCCACCTAAATCAGCTACTTTGATAGTCGCCAAATAGAGATTCCCTATTATCACTTTAAGACTTTGAATTGGTATTTTGCTATAGTAAAGAGCCAACGAGGGAACAATTTCAAAAGAAATCAATCCTGCTGCTGCCTGTAATCTCTGCTTAAGAAGCAAAATATATTCCAAGTTTTGGAATAGATTTAAGGACATTCTTATTTCTGGCAAGGAAGTAATAAGATATTTCTAATAAACATGTGGTACATTCCTAGCAAGATTGTTGAATGTGATGCAGGTGTTGCTACCAACTAGGAAAGATACTGAGGAAGGGTTTCAAAACAGTTGTTTCTTAGGCTGGTCTCAAACTCCTGGGCTCAAGTGATCCTTCTATCTCACCCTCCAGAGTAGCCTGGCTGGAAGAGAGGATTTTGAAAGTCCCATAAAGAAATGATAAAGCTATAAGGTGATGGATATGATAGTCATTCTGATTTGATCCCTACCCAAATATCATGAATTGAAACACACTTCATAACTTATACATAGGTACAAATATTATGTGTCAAAAATAAAATAAAAAAGATTCATTTCCATCAATACTTTCTTTATCCCCCTAATCTAATTTGACCAATGGATGTGCTTATTCATTGGATATTACCAATCACCCAACATTTTTTATTGTTTTCTTTATCCTGTATCTCCATTTCTCTTTTTCTCTCCCCAAGCTCCTTGTACCTGTGAGTGTAGACAGGCTGCCTACATCTTCTCCTCCACTAGAACAGAAGCAAACATTAGGATACACTAGAGGAAATGATGGAAAAGGAACAGAGAAAGAAAAGTTAAAAGAAATGGAGAAAAATAAGCTTCATCAAGATGGTAGAAACATATTTAATTCAAGTATCTGCTATTATTTCTATAAAAAATAGTAAAAGTGTCCTGGATAATACCAGGTTTAAATTCCTAGATGACCATACAAATGAGGCTCTAGCTCCTTCCTGCCACCAGCCACAGCAGCAGTTCACTGACCCCTCTCCTTATTATCACTTTATAGAAATCATTAAGGTGTAATTAAAGACTGACAAACTGCACCCAGTTACAATGGTATCGCTCATTGGGATAAACAGATAGAACCACCCTTGAAATTACTGCCACTAGTTACTGAAAATTTTACTTGTCAGTAAACCAATGCCACTCTCTGGAGGCTATATCCCCTTTATCATATCCTCTGTTATTTTTCTGAAGACCAATAACTGTAACAAACTTAGAATCCCCACCATGAACTCTATGTCTTTCCGTTTTCTGTATGCTATAACTAACGATTTCAACTTTCTATTAATACAACTGTGCCTGACTTCTCCTGTCACTTGTACTTTTAGGGTTTCCGTCTACTTCTGACAGCATATGCCTTCTTGAAACCTTTCTTCAGTATCTTTTCTAATTGGAAGCAACACCTGCAGTGCCTTCAACAATCTTGCCAAAGAATGTATCATACGTTTATTAGAAATACATTATTACAACCCTACAAGAAATAAAAAAATGTCTAAGTCTTTAATTATTCACAAAAACTTGGAATATATTTGGATTCAAAAGCAGAGATTACATATGCATGGGAGCATGTAGACACACATGCATGCATCCACATCCACATCTACATCCACACATACACATGTAAACCTGTGTTTACGTAAATGTGAACACATATATCATTTTGGTATATTGGAAAAATGTATGAAGACACTGCATCATGCATTGTTTTAACTTTGCCCACTAGAAAATTATATTTCTTCAAACATTTATCTCTCACTTCCTTCTAAAAATTATTAATCCCCTCTAAGAAAGATTAAATCATATCTGCAAAATCTAGTAAGAAAAGATGCCTTCAAGGCTTGAGTACATTGGTAAAATGTCAATGATCTATCCATAGCCCTAAAAACAAAGAATGCAGCAGCTTTCCTTCCTATCTGCAAAGCAAAATCTATGATCTGGAGTAAGTAATCCCTTTAACCACTGGAATACAAAATTGTTTTAATTCATTCTTTGAGGAAACACTATTAATGCTAAATAGGCTAAATGACATGGATCCCTTTGTTGATTTCTAAGTAATCAAAATCAAGGAGACCTATCATTCTTATGCCCAATGTCTTGCATACATACCTGATCTTATAATCATTACTAACATGTTTATTGAGTGGGTAGTATGTTGAAGAAATGAAGGCAACATAAATAAAGTATTAATATAGATTTGATCACTGTTTTATCTGTGAATTTAACATACAGTCTCAGGATTCATGGAGAAATACAAATAGTGAAAAATAAACAATGGTAAATGCTGAGGGTAAAAAAGGAATATTAAAAAATGGATGTGTTTTGGAGCCACTTTTCATAATCCATCTCTGCTTTTTAATTATGCCTTCTCTTTATTCCCTGTCTGTGGCGTTACCTTAACCAGTAAGGTCTAAGAGCAAGGCTCGGCCTGCTAAATAAGGGATGTGTGACATTTCTCACTTTACATTATTTTATTCTGGAAATTTGGGCTTTGCTTCCACATTAAAAGATTTTTTTAAGAGGCTCAGGATGCTGTATAGATTTAGTCATCAAGGAGAACAATACCTAGGCCTGGCTCAGAGGTATCCATTAACTCTCTACAAATACTGGCAGCTGAGTCAAGAGAACTTAGGTTTCTTATCATAAGTAAAGGAAGCTTCAAGACAGAGAGCTTGCCAAACTCTCCGCTTACCTAAAACTTATTAACTAGCTATCTTCTACCTGCCTGAGCAAATAGGAAAGATTTATCTAATGAATAGTTTCTTCTTCACTATCAACCTTTACCCTGCTCCTCCTTCTTCGCTGTTAACCTCTAACCCTGCTCTCTACTAAAAGAATAATTTATTTATACTTTTGTATTTTTATAAACTTCTGCTGCTCCCCTAATCTTAGTAAACACTATAGGAAATAGCCTTTTTAGTTAAAAATGTACCAACTTAACTTTAGAGAAAAACAAGGCTGTAAAAATTATTGTTTTTGTATACCTTGTTGTAATGAGCATAAATATCACTCATGAGATGAATTAAAACAGATGTGTCTTAACATACATGGTGTGTAAGCCTATTCTCACTCTCTCTCGACCCTGTCTCGATCCCCACCTAACAAGGGACCCCCAGACTCTACCGCTGCTTTGAGGGCTGGCCTCCGGAACCTGTCTCCACTATTTGTTCTCCCATTTGATTCAAGTTTTCTTTATATTATTTTTCCTTACCTTGCTCAGAGTTTACATTGTGATAGAGAGCTGTTGCTTCTCTAATAAATATTCTTCTCTTCTTCCACAGTAATTTACTCTCTGATTTTAAAATGGCAAATAGCCACCTACAACACAGTGTAAATCTGTGTTGCTGAGTCATGTGACTGAAGTCTTGCCAGAGAAATTTAAGCTAAAGCATCTTTTCCCCACTTTATTAAGAAAACTGGCTTGTGCCTTAGGTCTCCTACCCCTTGCTTTCTTCCCTAATTTCTGATGGATGAGCTATGGGTATATGTTTGAAATCGGAGCCAGCACCTTAAACTAGGAGGTAACTTGGGGATTGTATACATGAGCTGGCACAAAAGAGCAGAAGATGAGCTCCCTGGGAAAGCAGTGGAGTGGGGGGGGGGCCCTGCTTTAGGGTCCACTCCAGGATTGGGTATCTAGGACACCCCTGTCCAGCCATACTACAAAGGCTCTAGCTGAGCCCCTGAGGTGACAGGAAGGCAGACTGGCCCAACGCCAATACCCGGCGGGAGACAGACTCTTGGAACAATCTCGTTTATTAGAGAAGTTGAGGGCTTTCTTATAGATAGGAGTAAAATGGAGGAGTTAGAGTTCACATGCTCGAGAAATTCAAACCAAAACAGGGAGGGGGGAAGACGGAGAGAGTGCTCATTAACTCCTTTATTGCACCAAAGATGAGAGCTTCAGAGAGCTGTTGTTATCACCAGGTGTTGTTTTCTCATTTTTTTCTTGTTTTTCTTCTAACCTCCAGCTTTATCTTAAGTTCTGCAAGGACTTTTTGCTCTTTTATGAGAGCAGGGGGAATGGAATTTCCCCACAGAGTGGAGCCGTCAGTTGATAGTTATTTTATGTATCAACTTGACTAGACTAAGGGATACCCAGGTACTGATAAAATTGTATTCCTGTGTAGGTCTCTGAGGATAATTCTGGAAAGACCGGTGCACGTGTGTGTGTGTGTGTGTGTGTGTGTGTGTGTGTGTGTGTGTGTTATTAGGGATTGAACACATTGAACCCAGAGGGTTCCATCTCTGAGTCACCATACTCTTAATCATTTTTTTTTTTTTTTTTTTTTTTTTGCATAGAAGGTCTTTTTTATGTTTCTAGGAGCTGGATTTGACCCTGCCATCCTCCTATTTCAGCTTCCCAAATACAGAATGATTGGCATTTGAACGAGAAGACTGAGTGAAGAAGGTTCCCTCACCAGTACAAGTGAGCATTCTCCAATCCCATGAGGAGGGCCTAAACAAAATAAAAAGGTAGAGGGGGGTAGAACATGCTCTCGTCGTTTAGCTGAGACATTTGCCTTCTTACTCACGGACACTGATGGTCTCGGTGCTCGGGCCTTCGGACTCAGACTAGGATTTAAAACCTTGGAACTCCTGGATCTTAGACTTTCATGTTTGAAATGAAATGACAACATTGGATTTCCTCCACCTCCAGTTTGCAGACAGGAGATGATTGGGCTTCCCAGCCTACAAAATTATATGAGTCATTCCCTCATATAATTGGATGACTTTCTCTATGTTTATTTAGATCTTCTTAGTTCTATTTCTCTGAGGAACCCCTGGCTAATACATATTACAATGGTCCTGAATTATCTAACTCTAGACTTTCTTGAGATAACATCTTCTTTGTTTAAGACCTTGATACTTTAGTTTCTTTTATTCCTAAACCTTCTCATCCTAACACATAGAATACATCAGCATTATCCTCATAAGACAACCACTTCATCAAACACTTTCCACTCAGATTTTCTCCATTTTTTCCCCATCTTAGTATAAGAATATATATAACTTTAAACATGTATTCTTAGCCAAGTGTGATGTTGCACACCTGTAATTCCAGTACTTGGCGGGGGCAGAGGGGGGGCTGAGACTGAGACAAGATGATCTCAGGTTGATGGTCAGTCTCAGCAACTTAATGAGACTTTCTTTCAAAATAAAAAATAAAATAGAGCTGGGAGTGTAGCTAAGAGGTAGAATGTTCCTGGGTTCAATCCTCAACACCATAAAATATATATATTCTTTTAAATGTTTTATATGTGATGAGAGCTCATGATTTTGTTCGCTGGTGATAAGTTTACTAAATATATTAATGAGTGCTTTATTCATCATTTGAATTGTGGAGTGTAAAACCATTTGCCTGAAGATTAATTTAGTCAAAGTTTTGAAGGTTTTTTTTTTTTTTTATAAGATGCTCATTGTTTTCTGATCTAAATTTTGGTGACAAGAATATTGAAATACTGTTTCTTTTTGCACTGCCAAGTAATTTATGCCTCCACTCTAATAACTTGTAGGATGTTCCTCCTCTTTTGTAAAAAAAAATTCATAATGTTTTGAAATGTTTAGATATTTTCTTTCAAGAATGATCAATGTTCAATGAGCTATTTAAATCTGAGGAATATGTCTTTTATTGTGGGAAATTCTCACCTTTCCTACCTTCAGTAATTGTATCACTATCTTAATCTTTATTCTTTACTTCTGAAACTCTGCCAGAGTGTTCACAGCCTCAGTATCTATTTTTCATCTCTTTTTCTTTTTTCCTATGCACTTTCCATTCATTCTGTTGAGCTACGCACTAGAAAAATTCTCCGTCTAATTTTCCACACCATTATTTTGTGTTCAGGGCTATGCATTTTACTACTCATTCCACTTATTGATTTTTCTCTAATTTCAGGAATCAAATATTTTATTACCAAGGTCTCCAATAAATTCTCTTATCTGCTATAATTTATTTTCTTTGTAGATGTAACACTGTAATTTCAATATCTGAACAAACGAATTGAGCTAAAGTTCAATATCCTTTTTTTCCCCGCTTTGAAGCTAGCACTTTACTTCCTTTGATGGTCCAGACACACACCTGAATGATTTGGTAGTGATTGCTGAGAGCCTAGTTTTGTGGTTGAGAGAATGTTCTAGAGTATGAACTATTATGGTTTGTGATGTTCCTTGTGGTGAATAAGAGTATATACTTCTGGATCTTGAGTCCAGCTCTGTAAGAGCTAGAGATAGACAAGATGTATGATGTGATTCGATCTCAAAAGCTATTGTTTCATCATAATATTTTCACCCATCTAGGTACTGCCCATGAAAATGAGAAAATACTGCCTCCAGTGTTTCTTGATTCTCTGTACCCCATGTTCAAACAGTCTCCAAGTAAAATATATATTTGATATATTTATTTAGTGCTACTGTTGTATAGATTTTAGAGCACTTTTACTTATAATTCACAGACTCATAGGAATGAGTTTGTGAAAAGTGATTCTATTTAAAAAGAAATGGTTAAAGTTCATTAACAAATTTATTTATTTTGACAGTGCAGCTGCTGGACAACATGTAATTTTTTTCCCTGAAAATTCACACTAAAAAAAACTTAGAAAACTCTTAAAAATACGCTAACCACTTAGCTAATGTTACCAAAATAATATAAACTTCCCACAACAATCAGTGTGTTAAGAACCTAAAAAATTTATTCTCACATCACAAATATGAGAAAATTTAAAAACATGATAAGCTAAAGACCATTTGGTAGCACCAATAGATCTACATAATCTAGGCAGAAAATTACGGATCCTAATATTTTATAACATTATTATAAACATTGGCTTTGATTCCCTAAAATGATTTCATGAGATACTAAATTTCATACCACATTTCTTTATTAGAGTTTGTAAACAGTTTTTTCTCCAGAGTGCACATGTGGACTTGAAAGTATATATGATCAACTTACCTCTCTAAACAGAAAAATAATTATTGTTTTTACGATGTTTATATATAAATATGCATACAGTAAAATGCACAGATCAAACACAACCAGAGTAACTATTGTGATTGCTAAGAATATAAATAAATTTTATGTATCATAGAATTATATGTAAGTGGAATAATAGAAAGTATATACATATACTCTTGTTCATTTTGCTCAACATGGTGACTTGCAATTAATTCATGCTTTGCATATAGTAGCAGTTGTTTCCTTTTTAAAACTAAATGGTGTATCGTATTTTTTACCTATTCACATGATAAAAAACACTTCTGCCTCCAACTTTGGCAACTATAGTTATTGCTGATCTGAAATACATTCAGATCTATGACCTATTTTAAATTAGTTTTTCTCTGTGATATGAAGAATAATTCATATTTTCTTCATATTTAATATGGATTTCCAATAGTTTCAGTATCACATACTATAAAAACAACATAATACACCCATTGTGTTTCTTTGGTGTTTTGTAAATGTAGATCTCTACATTGTTTTGATGATTATAGCTTCAGCATATGTTATTTATTTATTTATTCATTTGTTTTGCATTATTGGGAATGTAACCCAGGGTCTTGCACATGCTAAAGAAGCACGCCCCCACTGAGCTACACTTTCAACCCTATAGTAAGTTTTTAAATTTATTTAGTACATGTTCCCAATATTATTATTTGCTTATTTCTTTTAGTAGCCTTTCTATGTAACATCTTTAGTGTGTTTCATGAATAAGGACAATTTTCCTTCTTTTTTTATTAGTATGACATTTTTCTTGACTTAGTAATTGACTTGGAACTCTACTACAATGTCAATTAAAAGTTATGACTGTGGATATCTTTGTGTTCTATGCTGTAGGAGAATGGTATTCCAAATTTTATCACTAAATACAATGTCAGTTATAGATTTTCCTTAGATGGTCTTTATAAGGCCAACTTACACCTTTAAGTAGTGTGCCAGGAGTTGTAATTATAAAGCCATGTGAGCTTTTGTCAAGCACATTTCTCAATGTCCATTTAGATTATCATATTTTTTCTATTAACTAGTTTGATTGATCTGTGTTTGAAAGTTAAAAATCAATACTGCTGAAGACTGAGGCAGAAAGACCAATTGCCAAAGAGTTCAGGGTTGTAGTACTCTATGCCATTCAGGTGTTCACATCAGGTATCAATAGCGGAATTGCACTTGTTAATAGCTGCTGCACTCTAGCCTGGGCAACCTAGTGAGACTTCATCTCAGTCTCAGAAAAAATAAGTCTTGCCTTTTTGAAATAAACACCTTTGAGCATATTATCTTTTAGGTATCTAATGACGTTTCTATGTATATTTTGGCATTTAAACAGCTAATATTTTATCAGCATTAAGGAAGAATATTAGTCTTTAATATTCCTTTCTTATAAGATTTGACAAGTTTAGCATTAGAGACATGGTAGCTCCATAAAATATTTTGAAAAATTTATTTTTTTTCATTATTTCATTAATGCTAGATTGGCATTATTTCTTTATTAAATGTCTTTTAGAATTAGCCATTAAATTAAATTTTGTCTGCAGTATTCTTGTGGGAAGATTTTATAATATGCTCAACTTTTCAAATATTATAATTAATCTTTTTCTAGCTTTTTGAAGTTGTACTTTTCAAAGAATTATAATAGTTCATTTTAACTGATTTGTAAAAATTATTGCTATTAGGCTGTGCGTAGTATCCCTTGATTATGATGCCAATATCCTTAAACATCATAATGATATCAAATCTATAATCACTTAGATTGATCATTCATGACATCTTTTGATTGATCAACAAAAAGATTTTTAATTTTCTTAATTTTTTAATGACTCAATTTTTTACTTTGTTATATTTTTCTTTTTATTTTCTTTTTGTTTATTTCTGTTTCTTTTAGGTAGTGTTTATATTTGTTGGGTTAAATTGCTCTTTTTATAACATATTTAAGTATAATCTCAAAACATTAATTTTTCAGATATTTGAGTACTTTTTATTATATACTCTTATTTGTGCATTGTAATATCACATCAATATGTAGTTCATGTTGACAAAGAAATGTATTCACACAGTACTTGTGACCATTAACTTTTAAACATCTCTCTTCTAACAAAAATAGTTAAAACAATTCTCATGGACTTCTTTAGCTGAATTCTATAAGTTCACTATATGTGCCCTCATGTTTTGCAAGATAATTTTTTCTTATACTTTTTTTGCATTGTAATTATGCAAAATAGAGAGATTCAAAGTGATTTAAATATGTATGCTCAGAACACGGTGTATTTTCTTCTTCATTGTTTAGCAGTTAAAGTATTTTTTTAGCCTCTGTGGTTGGTTTTCACATGGTTTATTTAGAATTTTTTCTTTATTTCTAAATACTTCATTATTTTGATATCCCATTTATTTCTCTTTTCACTACGTTCTACACAGAAAATGTATTCTGTATGAATATTCACAATTAACTTTGATTTTTAAAAATATATATTTCTTAATCTCTGTGGTTGGTTCTCATATGGTTTATTTAGAATTTTTCTTAGTTTATAAATATTTGAATATTTTTATATATCATTCATTTCTCGTACACAGAAACCATATTCTATATGTATATTCATGAAGAACTTTGATATTTTTTATAAAAAATTAAACTCTAATTTTTTTTTTTTTTTTTTTTTTTTTTGCGGTACTGGGGATTGAACTCAGGGGCGTTCTACCTCCGAGCTACACCCCCAGCCCTATTTTTTTATTCTTTATTTTGAAACCGAGTCTCACTAAGTTGCGGAGTGCCTCACTAGGTAGCTGAGGCTGGCCGCGAACCCGGATCCTCTGGTCTCAGCCTCCCGAATGCTGGGA
>PVLC010018998.1:0-31163 GCA_004027655.1 Graphiurus murinus | reverse complement strand
ACACACACACACACACACACACACACACACACACACACACACACACCATCCATGTTGCAGAACCACTTGGATAGAGGTAAAGCACAGAGGTGAAAGGTCTGGGATTTGAAGACAGATTGCCTCCATCTGCCTCCCTGGCTCTATGAGTTACCAACAGTGCAATTCTGAGCAAGCCATTTATTCCCTCTATACCTCACTTTTCACATCTGTAAAATAGGAGTAATAATAATATCTCCCCACTCGTTGCTGTGAGCCTTACCTGACCTAGTAACGTAAAGAGATAAGGAAATCTCCTGGAACATGGAAACACTTCGGTAAATGGTACTGATATGATACTAAGGTGTTCCCAAGCAGATGTTTTAAAGCATGGACAATTCCTCCAAAATAAACATATTTAATATTTATGACCGCTTCTGGGTATATTCACTCAGTGCTACGCATCATATAGCTTCATAAATACTTCCTGAACAATATGTAATTTTGAGCAACATCTAAGTGTTTATCTAAGAGGCAAACATTTTCGGTTTCACAACTTTTTGGTTCTACTATTGGAAGGTGAAAACTATAGACAACACCTGATGAGCGAGCACAGCTGTGCTCCAATAAAACCTTACTTACAAAAACAGAAAGCAGGCTGGATTTTGTCCCAGGGAATAGTTTTCCTGTTTTACTTGTGGATTCTTTTGTGTGTGTGGTACTGGACATTGAACTCAGGGGTACTGTACCTCTGAGCTAGACCCCTACCCCTATTTTATGTTTTCTTGGACTCTCGCTAAGTTGCTAGGGGCCTTGCCAAGCTGCTGAGGTTGGCTTTGAATCTGTGACCCTCTTGTCTCAGCCGCCAAAGTATACTAATGGATCTTTCAACTAAGAAATCTTTATATAAGTTGTTTCCATAAATGAAAGGATTTAGAAAAGTAGGATTCAGATCTCTTTATTTAATCCAGTACTTCACAAGGCCTTCTGTATATGTAAGTAAAGTCCATCCTGGTGTTCCACCTAAATCCTTTAAAGGCAACTAAGAAGACTCAGTTTTCTGCCACACGCACGCACACACATGCACGCACGCACACACACACACACACACACACACACGGACTGAAGCCAGTTTACTCATTAAAAACAATAGTCTACTATTTAATTAATGTTTACTCTGCAGTAGGCAATGTTCCATATGAGAATGGATTATCTCATTTAATATTCCAACAGCAATGTTTTCAGAATAAATCCACATTCAGTGTACCACTCTCCAGCTCCACCACTACTGTCATGATCCAGGCACTTCCATCTCTCACCTGGTTTATAGTTACAGTTCCTACCTCATTTCTCCATTTCTTCTTTTGCCCCTACACTTCATCTTCAACTGTTCCTTATAAAGTATGTCAGATCTTGTCTCTTTTTTGCCTACAACCTTTTAGTGGCACTCCATCCCACTCAGGGCACAGCCAAATGTGTGACAGTAGCCCATGAGAGCCTCGATGCTGGACCAGATCTCCTGTTGAGCCTCATGTCTCACCATCATCACCGTCTGAGTCTCCTGCCTCAGCGGTGGTGCACTAACTCCTAGGCCACAGGCTGCACCCTCTCCACCTTTAGGTCTGTGCTCCAATATCATCTTTTCAGTGAACTAACCCTGACAATCCTGTCCTCCATCTCCACCTCATTTTTTTCCACACCCCAAATTATACATTTATTTGTTACTTTCTTGTCTGCTTCCACCCACAAGAATGAAAGCTAAAGAAGCGAGGACCTTTGTTCTCTTCTTGTCTCTTGTCCCTAAAATTATGCTTGCTGCATCGTGTACACCTTATGAGTATTTAATGAATGAATGACTTTGTTAGATGTTTCCCATACACCAAGTATGGTTATAAGTGCTTTATGATTACATTTGCTTTAATCCTTGTAACTCTGTGAGTATGTGCTATATAATCTATGTTATCAAAGGAGGACACCAAACCGTGGAAAGGCTAAATTATTTGCCCCAAATCGCATGGCAAGGAATGGATGAGTGAACTTGAACATTGGCCTGTCAGCCCCAGCTGCTGTGCTCTCAACCACCACCAGACACTCTCTACTTAGTCCTCACTTCCCCTAAAGTAAGGGACTATGATTACCCACTTGTATAAATGAGGAAAGTGAAACCCTGTTATATTAAAGTAACTTGCCTATGTCCACCTAACTCAGAAAATGGCAAAAATTAATCACATTTTTAGTTTAATGAGAGGTGATGGGGCTTTGTTAAAGGAAGGCTGATAAAATTTTACAAACTCACAACTGTTTACACATTGATGGTCTTAAGGGAATCATCCAGAAAGCCCTTGTCCAACCTCGCACTGGATATAGCCAGTTCACTAGAGGTTCCCCCAGAACTAAGAGAGATGCCAGGCAACATGAATAATCCTGGGTGAAGATACTGCCACCACCCCTGTCACATGAGGAGAGAAAAGGAAACAATGGTAGTTGACACTGTATAGGTATCACAGCTACTGAATGAAGAAGATAAAATCAAGGGCTTCAATGTCAAAGTTTGACCAACTAGCTCATCTGAATGCTCCCAAATAAAATATCAACCACCTAAAGTTTAGGTTTGTCAAACTTGGGATTCAAGAAGGACCCAAAGAGGGTGACAATGTGTGTGGCAAAATTAACAACTCCATTTGAAGCACAAAAGAAAGCAATGCCTATCACTGAGCTAGAGTTAAGGAAGTACCACTTTTCCATCAGGGAGATGATCGAACAAACATGTTTAGGAGGAGCGATGGTTGAACTAGACCCTGCCTCAGTATTAAAGGAGGGCTAAGCAAATCCAAAAAAGGTGATAAACACACGCAGGAACTGTTGTTTTGATTCCTGGAAAAATATAGAAATGACCATCTGGAAATTCTGATTTTTCAAAGGACCTGGATAAACACAAATGTTTTATTTTCTATTTCATTTTTTTTTTTTAAAAAGTGAGGTTCACAAGGAGGCTATAAATACGAAGAGCATGCTCTTGCTTGCATTTTAAAGTGGTTAAAATTGCCGTGACGCATCAAGAAGTATCACAAAAGACCTGGAATTTTAATAATTTGGAGAAGGCTTCTGCTGCACGAAGGCAGGGGGGGGGGATTAGATTCTTGATACCCAGTTCTCATCACACCAGGAATCTCATATTAATGTTTGTTAGGAAAAGGAATCCACCATAATTCCTGCAGCCTTAATGTTGAACAGAAATGTCAATATGTTTTATCCAACCTTCTATTTTTCTTCATAAGGTAAAATCTGGCGCATATATCTCAGTACTTAATAGCCCTCGAAAAAGCCTCGGGAAGACAAACATATATATTTATATTTTATAATTATCTGATAATTATTAAGTTCATATCATTACCCATACTGCACAACTCCAGCCACATGTGGTATTTTTTTTTTGTATAGGAATATTTGTATAAAACACACACAAAATCATTTAAAATACTTCTCAAAAGGTTAAGGAAATAAAATATTAAAAAAATCAAATGTGATTTTAAATGTTACTTGTCAAAGAATATTTTAAGCAGATTCCTCTGTGTGTGTGTGTGTGTGTGTGTGTGTGTGCATATGCACACAATCAGGATACATATAATAAAAGGCAATCACAAAATCTCAGAAACTGGACAATGATGAATAGAAATAATTTGATTAGAGAGTGTAACCTTTGAAGCAAAGAAAGCTACACAAAATCCTCAAGATTGAACTCAATACTTGGAGCTAGGAGGAGGAGAAATGAGGTTTTTAAAAATATTTTATTAAAGTTTCATAATTCAGAATGCTGCTCTGCAACTGTTCAGGAAATATGGGCCATATCTTCACTATTATCTATGGCCAAAGCCATGTGTGTGTGTGCGCACACACACACACACACACACACACACACACACACAAACACAACTCTAAGTGGGATTTGTCACTATAGGATATTTAAAATCCAGACTTGCTGCATTTAAAATGTATGGAATTTATTTTTAAACCAGCCATATCTGAATTCAATGCCTTATATTTTGAGTTTTAATTCCAATCATGCTAATTTTAAGTCACAAACATATATCTGCCGGTAATGAAGGTTGTTTAATTAGGTCCAGATAAAATAGCTCCAATTCTGTTTCTGATCCACCTGTCAAAGCAAATCAGTCTTTTACATGGCTAAAAAAAAAACAAATTAGACTAGCTGATGACTTTTTGAATATTCAAGTAGACACACCGAGGATAAATCCAAACAGAACTTGTGACTGAACAAAAGCCTGAAACGTGACCTCAAAGATGAAGATATCTTATTCTGCCAAAAGCCGACTTGCAAGCTGGGTCCGCCCAGTATATGAAGTCAAGGACAGGGTGCTAAGAAGTAATGAGAAGGATAACAAAAATGGAACAACACAGCACTACAAGAAATAAAATCTGCCACAGCTTAGGGCAATGTTAACAGCTCAATGTAAGGCAAAATAAACACAAACAATGATGAAAATTGTGACAGAGAGGGTCAGTTTCATATTTTCTCTGCCAAGGAAATTCCAAAACAAGCAGCATTCTAACTCATGGAGTATATACACTCTCCACAGCTACCTCATACATTATTTTCAAAGACCATTTAAGCTACAAACACTGACCCTTATAAATCTAACACAAATAATTTTAAAGTATTCTTATCCTACTGATCTAGATTATTTATGTATTAAGCACTGTATATTTCAGTATTGATTCATATGTGCCCAAGGGTAAAGTTTTTTGAAATTGTCATGGTGGCCATGTGAACAGGATGTTTCAGATGGGAAGATACAGAGGTAAGGAAAGAAAAAAATAACTAAAATCCAAAGCCTCAAGGAGTCTATCTGAGAGTTGCTTCTCTGTAAGATTCTCAGAGCATTGGACCTTCACATAGTTGCATTCTTAGCAAACATGTGAAATGCAGTCAGTAGTAAGGGCTGCAGTCATGCCCTTACCTGATTCCTCATTCTTGCATTCAGAGTAGGTTCTAGGATTCAGAGGATCAACCATTTAATTCTCTAGTTGCTTAAACAAGAGATACAATCATCATCACGGTTATCATCATTATAACCTATGATGCAAACATTTCATAGAAGATAGATGGATATAAATATATAGATAGGTGCATTGTATAGATAATTCCATGAGGAAAAGATAAAAACCAAATGGAACAACTGAATTTCATTTTGAATAAAATTAACCTCAATCCTTCCCTCACATCATTCACAAAATTAAATCAAAATGGGTAATAGATCTAAATTTAAAAGTGAAACTAAAATTTCTAGGCAAAAATAGAATAAAATCTTCACATTCTTGGGGTAGGCAAAGATTTTCTAGATTCAGACACAAAACATATGAATCCCATGAGATCAGTAAATTAAGCTTCAAATTAAGTCTTTCCTCTTCTAAAAGTATCATTAAGAAAATAAAAAAATAAGACAAAAACCACATTTTCTGTAACTGTATCTGCCAAATAGGATAAAAACTCAGTTTTAGAAATGGGCAAAATATTGGAGTAAACACTTTATTAAAATGATGCACAGTTGGTTAAAAAGCACATGATAAAAGGTTTATTGTCTTTAAGTCACTAGAATTTTATTGTCATTTACATGAAATGCAAGTTAAAACTACAGTGAGATACACTATACACACATTAGAATGGCTAAAATTTAAAAGACTGACAATACCAAGTGTTGACTAGGATATGAAGCAACTGGAACTCTCATAGTGTTAGTATGAAGTGCTACAAACACTTTGGAAAACAGTTTAATTATTTATTGTAAAGGTAAAAATACTCTTTTTGAAGATGACCCAAGAAATCGATCCAAATGAATTTTAGCCCTGACTTCAGTCATGGCTGGAAGTTTCTTGATTTAAAAACTAGAAATAACCAAATTTCCATCAGCAGAAGGTAATGGAAACACTCAAAATGTTGCACAAGGTAACATTTTGAGGCTATGGAAATTTTTCTGGTTCTTATTTCTGTTAATAGTCATAAGGATGTTAACTTTTTCAAAACTCATCAAAATATACATCAAGATGGGCATATTTTATTATATAAAAATTATACCTTGATAAAGTTAATTTTCACAATATCAGAGTTGAAACCACTTAAAAACACCTATCATAGCCCCCTTTTTGTGTGTGATACTGGGGTTTGAACCCAGGGGCATTATATCATTGAGCTGTACTCTGAGCCCTTTCTTTCTTTCTTTCTTTCTTTCTTTCTTTCTTTCTTTCTTTCTTTCTTTCTTTCTTTCTTTTTTTGTACTGGGGATGGAACTTAGGGACATTCTAACTCCAAGCTACATCCCCTAGCCATTTTATTTATTTATTTATTTATTTATTTATTTATTTATTTATTTATTTATTTATATTTTTGAAACAGGGTCTTGCTAACCTGTTGAAAGTCTTGCTAAACCGGGCATGGTGGCGCATGCTTGTAACCCCAGCATTTGGGAGGTTGAGACCAGAGGATCTGGGTTCTCAGCCAGCCTCAGCTACCTAGTGAGGCACTCCGCAACTTAGTGAGACCCTGTTTCAAAATAAAGAATAAAAAATAGGGCTGGGGGTATAGCTCAGAGGTAGAATGCACCTGAGTTTAATCCCCAGTACTGAAAAGAAAAAAAGAGAAAGTCTTGCTAAGTTATCGAAGTTGGCCTGGAACCTATGACCCTCCTGTCTCAGCCTCCTAAGTACTGGGATTAGAGGCATGTACTACCACATCCAACATTTTTTTTTTTTTCCAAACAGGGTTTGCTGAGTTCCTGTGCTCTGGCCTCTAACCTGTGATCCTCCTGTTGCAGCCTTCCAAGTACTGGGATTACAGGTGTGTGCTACTATGCCAGACTATTACAGACTTTGAAGAAGTTGAAGACCAAGGACCTCTGATATCCTGTTCAAACAGCTTAGTAATAGAACTGGGACAAAAATAATATATCTTAAATCATAGTTGAATACTATCTGTACAAGAGATCCTGTTTTAATAAATTATAGAATTGACTTCAATTAAATTTAGCCTAACTGACTTGGGATTTTAATTTCTTGAAATTTAAAAGATTTTGTGCAGGCAATGATGATGATTATGATATTGGTAGTGGTGAAGATGATTTTGCCTCTGTGAATTTCATTATCTTTCTTCCAAGAAATAGATCTCAGTGTCCTTTCATTTGTTCATCATTCTCAGTCTGTAGTTTTTAGTGATAAAACTTGAACTCCTACTTTATAAGAGGGTTCATGACTCAGACCTTAGATCTTCATTGTCCAATATAGTTGCCACTAGATATATTGTAGGTATGGACCTAGAATTTGAGATGTGGCTGGCTCAATGTAGGGGTTCTGTAACTTAAAATGCATAATTTTAACCTTTCTTTGGTAAGAAGAAAAAATAAGGAATGCCAAATAGCTAATTAATAATTTTATATTGCTTATGTTAAAATATTAAATTTATGACATATGGTTAAATAAAATATATTTAAAAGTTAATTTCCACCTGGGGGTGGTGGCAAACAGCTGTAATCCCAGTAGTTGGGAAGCTGAGACAGGAGAATTGCAGGTTTGAGGCCTACCTTAGCAACTTAGTGAGGCCCTTAGCAACTTAGTGAGATCCTGTTTCAAAACAAAAAATAACATAGGGCTGGGGTATAGCTCAAAGGCAGAAGACCCCTGAGTTCAAACCCCAGTACCAATGAAAAAAAAAAGTTAATTTCCCATATTTTAAATTGGTTTTTAATATCACTATAAGAAAATATTATATTTCATATGTGACTCACATTTGTGATGGACATTACATGTCTATTGGACAGTGCTGGTTAAGATCATTACTATGCCCACTGTCATTAGCATACTGATTCTGTGTGTGTGTGTGTGTGTGTGTGTGTGTGTGTGTGTGTTACTTAAAATTGAACCCAGGAGCATTCTATCACTGAGCTACACCCCTAGCTAGTCCTTTTTAAAAAATTTTTATTTTGAAAAAATCTCACTAAATTACCAGGTGCTGGCTTCAAACCTGCGGTCTTCATCTTTCAGTCTCCAAAGTACTGGGATTATAGGCCTGTGCCTCCGCATCTGGCTTGTTTTTCAAAATGCACCCTGTTTTAAAACAAGTGTTATGGTTTGGATTAGAATGTACCCTGGACAAGAGCATCAACTGCCAGTGCAAAACTGTTCAGAGGTAAAATAAATGAATCGTCAGGGTTCTAATCTCTTCATTGGATAAATCTATGGATGGATTAATAATTGGAGTGGATTTACTGGATGGTAACATAGGCAAATAGGCTGTGTCTAGAAGAGGTAGGTCACTGGGGATATGGTCTTGGGAACTAATATATGTGTTTCATCCCCTCTCTTGCTTTCTTCTTGCTTTTTCCTATAAAATAAAGTACAATAATTACAGCCACATCTATTCTGAGTTTACCAGAATAATCTTGATTTCAAAATCCTTTCTCATAGAAACCAACTTGCTACAGACTGAATGTTTATATTCTCCCTTTGCTGAAGCCCTACTCCTCATTGTGATAGTCTTTAGAGGTGGGGGGCTATAGGAGGTAATTAGGTCATGAGGGTGAATCCCTGTTGAATGAGTTAGTGCCCATACAAAAAGAGGCACAACAGAAATTGCCTCTCTCTCTCTCTCCCTCTGCCATGTAGGGAAACAGCAAGAAAGCAAACCAGGAAGAGTGTCCTCGCCAGACCTGACCATGCTGGCACACTTATTTTGGACTTCCTAGCCTCCACACTGTGAGAAATAAATTTCTCTTGTTCAAGTCACCCTGTCTATGGTACTTCGTTAAAGCCACCCGAACTAAGATATGACTTATGTTTTATGAAAACAAATGCCTTGATTTTTTTTTAAATATATAATACAATTTACAAACCTAAGCTCAAATCTTTCTCCGCATGCAATCTAGTTGAGGAACTGGAGTATGTATATGTACCAAAGAAATAGAAAGCAAGAGAATTTACATTAAGCCTAGAGATGAAGCAGACTCTTGGTAGCATGTACCTATACCTGACCAAGTTATCCTATTCTCTTCAGAACTCAGAGGAATTGCAAGTAGGAACTTCCCTAGCAGAGGCTGGGAAAATGAGGGTAGTTGTTTAATGTCTCTGTGCCTCAGTCATTTCATCTGTGAGATAAA
Organism: Graphiurus murinus; assembly: GCA_004027655.1. NCBI lineage: Eukaryota > Metazoa > Chordata > Mammalia > Rodentia > Gliridae > Graphiurus > Graphiurus murinus. The sequence continues at coordinate 22,023 of PVLC010018998.1, read as the reverse complement.
TATAGTAAAACACATTTCAAAAAGATGTTGTGGAGATTAGCACGGAAGACCACACCCAGTACACACTTAAGTGCCCCGCCCCTGGCTTCCAACAGCAGCATAACATCAGCTCGCCTTCCCACTTTTCCTTGAGTGGATTTATTTAATTTCACACCATAGGGAAACAAAGACTTATTTGTCACTCTTTAATTTTTTTCCCACTTTGTTTTCCAGCAGAATCAGTAAGTCTGTGAATCTTTGGTTCCTGAAATTCTCTAAGGTGTACAACACTAGCTGTGCCTGCAGCATGGTGGCAGGGAGCAGCAAGTCAAAAAAGTTATGAGCCAGTAATTTTACCCCAAGTATGTCTTTAAAGCTTCCTTTCCAACTCAGTTTTCTGCAATGAAAGGTGCTGTATAAGCAAGAAATATTATTAGTATTAATAAAAATATTTCAGCCATGCTGCTCCGTGCATCATATGTAATTCATTAGCGACAGCTCGTAGGCGAGGCAAAATTTTCATGTCAAATAATGTTTTATGGGTCTTTAGAACCTTCTACTCACTGGGTGACCCCACATCACGATGAGACCTCCCTGGAAGGGCAGACAGACCCTTTCTTTCTCAGATTCGCTTGGGGAAAAGGTTAGTTTCTACTTCTTATTCAGCAGCCATGCCGTGCCAGGCAACCTAGGTGCTTCTTGAAAAGGTGCATGTTGTATTGTTCATGGAAATAGGATTTATAATGATGTTAACTCAAAAGAAGAAATTAAATATAAAAAGGTTAATGAAAGGTTTCAGTCATGATTACAGTGACCATGATCAATCAAAGGCCAGGGAAATGGCTGTTTTACAATTAAAATATCCCAACACATTGTTATTTATCACTATTGCCGTACTGCGGCAGCGGGCTACAATTAATCATATAAATCACCCCCGTGAACTAAATTCTGAGCTTCCCTTTTTGTCAAATAAGATGGCCGTGTTATTGTTAAAATTGATGAAAAGACATTTTTTTCTGATATTCTGATTTAAAATACTCCTATTTTAAAAGATCTTTTATGCAGAGATTATAGGGAAAACTCAAGGCAGGAAACTTTAGTGATTATTTCAAAGCTCATTAGATTTCAAGGATGGATATATCCCTCCCATTCAAATGCATAATAGCATTTTCACAAAGGCTTATCAAAGGGTAAATTAATTGGGCCCTATGCTTGGTAGTCATTTATTCTTTCATTCATTCATTCAACCAGTGCTTGTTGAGGGTCTACTATATGCCAGACACTCTGCTAGGCTCTGGAGCAACAGCAGCCGTGATCTCTAATTTCATGTGCCATAGAGTCTGAAAGGGAAGAATATCATTGCATTAGTAATCATGAAAGTGGAGAATATTGGACAAGACAGAGCATAGAAGACCATAAAACTTATCTGAGTTCAGTTGGGAGGGTGGAGAAGAGGCTTTTCAACTGAGACCTGATGGATAAGAAGGTGGAGTTGGACTCATCACAGGGATATATCCAGGAAGAGTGTATCTTTGTACAATTTATCGCTGTCCTGTTGCCAGGACTTAGCACAGTATAGGTATACAATAAATATTTATGGAAAATATTGATGCCAATTGTTCTATTTCCAGAGGTACTTGTCTTATAGACAGAACCATTCCCTAGAGATTGATGGGTCCCAGAGCAAGGCCCACCCAGACCCTTTCTTTTCTTACAATCCTACACAGAGAAAACCTAACTGAGGCAAAAATGCCAGGTTGGAGACAGAAGAAAAGTGAGATGTTACAAAAAAGGGCAACAGAGAATCCAGGTGGAGAGAAGACCAAGTGTCACCAGCACGCCCAACATTGGGCCTGCTGGGGACATTTGCAGAAGCTTGTGGGCTTTGCTTCCCCATTAGGAAAACATGTCCCTTCCCTCCCTCTTGTGTCACCAGGCAGACTGTGCCCTGCACAAAGGCACTACCAGAGACATTGGGCAGAGGCTCAAATAAGTGTAGACAGAACACTCCAAGTTAGATGCCCTAGCACAGGGCTGTCACCTCACAGAAGGGGCATCTTTTCCTAATTCATTTATACCTAGAGAATGCATTTCATTAATTCCTATAAGGTACATTATAAACCAGCTACATCCCTATTCCTTCATATTCCTTTGTGCCTTGCACTGTGGGATACGTGAATATTAGTTTCATATTTTGCATTAATACTTTCAGCTTAAAAAAAAAAAAGATCCAAGCCACTACACACCAGCAAAATGAAAAATTGGAGAAGAGCTACTATTCTGGGGACAGGGATGATACTATCAAAACAAAGGCCTTTGTGATCCTGGGTTCAATGTCCCTGTGTGGACTCAAGTCATTATTGTAAAACTGTTGCCTCCATGACAAAGCACCATAGAACACCAGAAAACTCTAATTTCACAACCCTAATACATAAAGACCATGGAAACAGTTATTGTTGGCAATAGTTAATGCCTACAATGCATATTCCTCAAACCAAACAATCTCCAACCAATAGGGCTGAGACATCACAAGCTAAAGGAGCTCAGTGGGTCTAGGATTCATGGAGAAAACAAAGAGGTATGAGATTTTGTCCCTGCCTTTAGGGAATCTACATATAGTAAAAAATGTAAAAATAAAGCCAATTTCTACTATGGAAATAAGGATAAAGATTGTTCAACTGCATAAATGTAAGGTGAAAAGTGAGACTGTTCCTTAGAATGTATGAATGTAATGTTGAACAAATACATTTTGAGAGAGAAAGAGAGAGAGTAATCCCCTGTTACATTATGCCCGTATTTTATAGGTTTATGAGTACATTCAGAGTAGTATTCAAACTGAACCTTAACAATAATCTTGTGCTGTTAGGCAGGCTGCACACTTTCACGTTCATTTTGTGTCCACATGAAATAGTTTCTGGAAAAAGTGAGTGACGTTCCCAAAGTCACATAGAACCCAGACCAGAAATCAGGTAGTCTAACCCTAATCCAGAGTGCTCTTTACTAAAAGTGCAAACTGACAAACCAGTCTGTGTGCCATTTGTGCCTGTGAATTTGTAAAGCCATGGGGCTGCTGTGACAATTCTTGGCAAGACTATTTTTGCTATAAATTATTGTAAGTATCCAATAGAATAAAACCTGGTGGATGAGAGGTGCTGACAACATGTGGCAGTTAATTGAACATATAATCAGGGGCTGCACCACTGTGGCGGCTCTGGGTTATATCAACAGGCATAATGATGTTGCTAAAATTATGCACCTACAATTATCCCTTAAAGTTAGGTGGTAAATGAATTAGCTAAGTACTGAGGCACAAACCTTCAATATTTAGAAACTGGCTGCTGCAAGGTGTACAAGGACAGGGTCATGCCAAGGAGTCATCATTCCAGGTGATAAGGATATTTCTACTGACTACAATAGTTCAGTAAAACATAGACATGCCTGTTCCATGTAGTGGGAACATTTTTAAAAGAAAAGAAATGAAGCATTTATATATTGGCTCTAGTAAAAGGTGAAAAATCACATAAAATTTTGTACAAGCATCAAAATGAAGAGAGTTTTCCTAGGTACTAAGGTATAGAAGATCATTTTTGTTTAGCGAAGATTGGCCATTTCTTACGCTAATACCTTTTCATGCTAGTTCAATACCAGGAACATGTAGAGAAAGGGTAACTAATTAAAAGATGTAGAATCCAGATGTTGATAGAGAAGGTTTGGGAAGTGTTTTAGTCAGCTTTCTTGTCACTCTGACCAAAATGCCTGACAAGTGCAACTTAGAGGAAGAAAGGTTTATTTAGGGCTCATAATTTCAGAGGTTTTGGAGGTTTCAAAGATCAGTGTGTTCAGCCAGCTCATGGCAGCAGAAGAGCTTGGCAGCAAGGTTTTCGGGCATGGCAGAGGAGGAAAAGCCACCTCAGCTCATGGCAGCAGGAAGCAGAGATAGAGACAGGAAGCAGGCAGGGACAGATATAGTCCCCAAGGCCATGCCCACAGTGATCCAGTTCCTCCAGCCGTGCCCGTCCCCTACCTGCCTACAGTTACCACCCAGTAAATCCATTCAAATCATTAACCCATCAATGGGTCTGTCCACTGGTGAGATTAGAGCTCTGGTTTAGTTATTTTCCCTCTGAGCATTTTTGCATTGCCAGCACAAGAGCTTTTCCTGGGGACATTCCATATCCAAATTATAACCAGAGGCAAGAAGATGTTGAGCAAGCACAGGCCAATGACATCCTGTAAGATGACGTCTGAGAGCCTTGTGTGCTGGGGACAGGAAAGGTGGGAGGCCAATTCTATGATCAGAGGAGTTAGATACGTCTGGCTGTTAGTCGCTACTAGTTTGCCATAGCACATTGTGCCAAGCAAATCTTCATTTCTGTGAAACCTCAGTTTCCCCCTCTATAATAAGGAATAAAATTGGTCCATGCCTCTTTGGTTTGATGTAAAGACTAACCAATTCAGTGTTACTATTTTTCACAGTGCATGGCAAAGAGTGAATGCTCAACTAATAGACACTGTCACTCTGATTATCACTGGGTCTCAGGCTACCAGGATGTACATCTGCTGTAGACAACTAGGAATGCCTAACTTTCCTAGTGGTATTTTCTGTCATTCATCAAGTGAATTCTTACATCTGACTCCATCAGTATCTGTACTTCTTCATGTTTTAAAGAAATACATATAGTCAGCAGGCATTGGGCCTTCTTTGTTTACAGCATTTTGATGGGAGGGTAATCGGCCCAAAATAATTGAGATTTAGCAGCCATTCCAGTTCAGTATTTGATGAGAGTGGAGGCTTAAAAGTAATCACCAAATGAGGATGAAGGACCACCTTTGTGTTATGCTCAGCCATGCTGGCCAGTGCCCGTTATCATAGACAAGTGAGATCAGACGGTTTGTTTCCAAAAGCTTAAAATGGAAAGATCTCTGTGGCATCTATAAGATTCAATTAGAGGACCTGTATAAGCACACATCTAGTTGAACCAAATGAGAGATAAATTAACCTATAAACAGCATGCTCTTTCTTGTGGAATCCTCTAATGGCCTGATTTAGGATATCAGCAGATGGAAGGTCAGTGCCCAGTGCTTTCAGAGTTCAGCCCATTCATTACAATCAGGTTCACCATGCCACGAAGAGGTTCTAATGAAATACACTCCAGTAAACCTCAGAGGGGAATGGCTCGTGTGTGTGCAAGGCAGGAGTTGAAGGCAGCAGACAGACTGCAATTTTGTATTTCTAGGCAGGTAGGGGTCCAAACGGAGCCACTGCACATTTATTAAGTTGTATTCTTTCAGGGGAGAAAGTCTTGCAGAGACATCTTACCTGGAAGCTCCTTTAAGCTTTTAGCTGAAATGCTCTAGTTCACATACAAAGAAAATTGCTCTGTTTGTCACCAGTCAATGTCCTCTAACATCAGGGCTTTAGTGGAAAAAGAGACACATTAAAAAGGTGCCTGATCTCGCCTGTATCCCTCCCCATTCCAGCTGAGAGTGCCTTCTCTGAGGCCTTTCTTCTCAAGTCTGAGGGGAAAGAAACTTACATATCTTGAATCCTGCCAAATTAGAGCTCCAAATAACATAAGAAATGTGCCTGGATTTTTTTTTAAACCTAAGTACTTCAGAAGCCCCCCAAATATCTGCTTTTGCAGTCATGTCCACTGACAAAAAAGTTTTATAAATTGTCTGTAAAGCAAATTAAGAATATCACAGCAAGAAAACATCCACTTTTAGCATCCATGGGTAACATAAGAGGGCATCTTGTGGTTTTAGAAACACCCAGTTTTTTTGTGATACTGGAGGATGAAGAAGCAGGCTGCCTCTCACATGAGCACTGACACTAGGTGATGGGCATGTAAGTGAATTAAATCATAGCTGATGCATCAGATGGAGTCTTGATATGATGCTTTCTGTGTGGACTCATGCTGAGAGGGGCTCGTAGAGATGATGGGTTCCCTCTGAGTCTGCATTAGTACGTCAGTAAATGAATCCCCTTAGATAGAAGGTCTTAGTAGCTCCATTTTATACTAAATTCTAATGTGTAATGAATACTTTTACAGTGTAGACTTAAGAAAACCTCTTCTTCCTACCTTATTATTGTTTAACTTTTCCATATAAGCACATACATTTAGACCTCTCTTTTCAACCAATCAAAATTATTATAGAGTTGCTGCATCCTGGATATTTTTTCACTATGCCTACAGTTTGCATGAGTAGGTCAGCTGATCAGAGGTACTAATATCCAACTTTGAAACATTAAAATCTGAAAGGTTGGTACTTTATAATATGAATTTTAGATTTACTAAATAGCCTATTTTATCTATCAATGTTTGTGAGTACACATTAGTTTTTCCATTCTTACATGATTTTTATCTTTGATAAATCTTTGCTCTAAAAGAACAAATTAGAGCCAGGTGTGGTAGCGCACTCCTGTAATCCCAGTACTTGGAAGGATGAAACAAGAGGATCATAGGTTGGAAGACAGCCTCAGCAAAGTAGCAAGACTCAGCAACCTAGGGAGACCCTGCTTCAAATTTAAAAATAAAATAGGGTGGGGGTGTAGCTCAGAGGTAGAATGCCTCTGGGTTTAATTCCCAGTGACGCACACAAAAAAGAACAAATTAGTATGAGTAGCAACCTTTTTTTATCCTGGTAAAAGTGGTCATAAATAGTCAGGATAAGAGGATAACTTCCATCAGCACTGTGCCCAGGACTGGGGATATAGAAGATAATAGAATACACTGGGACTCTGGTCTTCACAAAGCTTAGTGTAACAGACAATATCCACCCAAGAGAAAGAAGGAAGTTGTAACACAGTGGGATATCTAAGTCAGCCTTGAGGAAGGCAGCAAAGGCTTCAAGGAGAAGGAGACCTCTCAGTTTGACCTCTTGGAATCTAGCACCAGCCAAGGGAGAGTAGGAAGATTGGAAGCTAACTCACTCAATCTAGGCAGAATAACACTGGGGAAGACTTAGGAACAGTGGAGATAGTGCTGCATGTCAAACTAACTGGAAGAACAACCAACTAAAATCCCAAAGGCAGGGCTAGAAAAGACCTTTATTGATCACCAGAGCTAACGTTTACCCTACCCCAGGCTCATATTGCCTTCCAGGACAATGGCTGACATCTTTTTTGTCATAGCTCTTGTCAGTACAGTAAAAAACTCATTATCCAATAAGGTTTGGAATCTGTATTTGATTAGCTTATTTAAAGTGGTACTTAAGTGCAGGGGGAAAAATGATTTTAAGAACTCCAAGCATTTTAACTTATACCATAAATGTCATTTGTCAATCATTTCATGTAGGGTTACAACCTTTCCTTTGAGAATGTGTCCTGGCAGTGGAGTTTTGGCTTCTCTTTGTTGCATAAGCAATCTATATTTCCAACAATTTCCAGTTTCAATACTTTTTTTTTTTTTGGTGTACAGAAAAATCTTAAAGACAATCCTAAAGTAATCCAAATGTAGATTTTTACAGTATTTTTCTAAATATTTATAGCTGTCTAGCCTATATCTGATTTGATAGCTAATTTTTAGAAATTCTTATTTGGATCTTTTCAAAGTTTTCATGTTATTTTTCAAAGAAAAAAAAACTCACTATGAAATTATCTTAACTCCTTGTTTACTTACTATTCTAATGCCTCCTAAAAGAGGGCATCTCAAATATAGGGCTTATGTCAGTACTTAGACTATTTCCTGATACTTAAATCTAAGATACCTTAAATCTTAGATATCAGTTACGTTTTTTTTTTCTTTTTTGAGATGAGATTGAACCTAGGGGTGTTTTACCTCCGAGGTACACCCCCTAGTCCTTTTGTTTGTTTGTTTGTTTGTTTGTTTTTAAACAAGGTCTTACTAGGTGGCTGAGAATCTCACTTAGTTGCTGAGACTGGTCTTGAACCTGTGATCCTTCTGTCTCAGCCTCCCAAGTACTAGGATTACAAATGTATACCACCACACTTGGCTATCAGTAACTATTTGTTGAATGAGCAAATATGAAGAGGTTATGAAGGGAAGCATTTTAAAGGACCTAGCAAGCCTGGATAAAAATGTTTGAATATTATTCTAAATCAATAGTAGACATGATGCAATTTTTTTAAAGATATTTCCTTTACCTGGAATAGGAAAGAATGTGAGTCTAAGCCAAAAGACCAGTTAAGAATGAAAAATGAGGCAGGGCATTGGCTATAATAATAAATACGAATTGTGAATATATATTAAGTGAATGCATATTAAGCAGTGCTTGGGAGACAGAATGCACAGGTGCCAGTTCCTTTCACATTGCTCTCCTCCATAAAAATCAGTATCAAATCCCTGCTTTACTTCCAGAAAGACAGGACCTAGAAACTCCCTAATCTCAGTACTCTCCCATAACAACCAGCAGGGTCCTTATGTAAAATATAATGTTCAGTAAATGTTCCAAGGTCCAACAACTGTTTAAACTTCTAGTTTGTTTTGACTGATACAGGAAACTTGAGCTGAATGTCAGAGAATCATAATGAGCTTTCACCCATGTTCTCAGGACATAAAATAAACTACAGTAAGTCCACAGGAATTAAGCAGAAAAGACATTCAGATATCAAGCTGTTTATTGTGTCTTTTCCCATGAGATTCTGCAAAAATAGTAGGTTCAAGGAAGTATCGTGAAGCAGAGAGGTGCTTGTATCCAGAAATTTGGAGGAGGATAGTGAAATAAATAAGAGACTGAAAGTAAACACAACCAGCAACTACATTTCCTAAATTCAGTCCTACTCTCTAAAGGTTTCTAGAAGGAAAAATAATGTTCAGGAGGACTTGAAGGAAAACAAAGACTAGGATCAACAGAGAAGAGGAGGAAGTCCTTTAAGCACAGAAAAAGGAACAGTCATATCAAGAAGAAGCCCTTTTAAAATCTCTTTGGTAAGTCTCCTGGGACAGAAACTATGGCTACCTTTTCAATCATTATCTCTACATTTTCTGCTATGGATCTGATATAAAGTAAATACATGATGAGAAATGAAGTTGATGAGGAAGTGGAGGCCTTAAATATTAAGTGAAATGTCTCTCTATTTCAATAAGCAATGGATTTTGATGGAAAAGTGGGAGTAATAAAAGTTTCGCAAGTGAAAAGCAGCATTCTGAGAAGATTAATTGAGCATCTGTGGGCAGGAGGAATATGAAGAGGAGGGGGCACACCTGTAGAAAAATGTGAACCAGGGACAGAGTGCTGGCAATGGTATTAGAAAGGAAATGACGAGTACCAAAGGTACAATAAAGGAAGAAGTGTCTGAACTTGAAGATGCATTTGATATGGGAAGAGAGAAAAGGTGAGGAGTCCAATATATGTATTGGATTTGGAGTTGCTGCAACTGGAAGACAATCGGGCCAATGGGACTAAATGGGAGAAAACAGTTCTGTGCTCCTGTGAGGCTGAATTCATCCAACTCTTGAGCCAAGTAGCAATATGGCCAAATGGCAAAGCAAAGGGAATAGTGAGACAACCATGCGAACTAAGTAAGTCAGAATTCAAAAGGCAAGAAAGAGATGAAACAGATTCAGCCAACAGAAGGCAAACCCTAATGAAGGTTCTCAAAATGAGGAAGAAACCCAAGATGGTATCAGAGTAAAGAAGGGTGTGGGATTCAGGCCCACAGTGAAAATAAAAGCTAACAGTGCTTGAGGGTTACTAGGTAGCAGATACTATGCTATTCTGTCTTCACATATATTATGTCTTTCGACCTCACTAAAGTGAAATCTATTTTGCAGATTACAAAAAAGGCAAAGAAAGGTTAAATTACTTGCCCAAAGTCAAACAGTCAGTGCAAGTGGAATGCCTGTAACATAATCACTCTTCCACACTGCAGCGTAAATTTACCCATCACAACAGTTCATACCTAGAAAGTCAGGTCACCAACATAAAGAAGGAAAATCAACTGATCCTCTGCCAGAACCTCACTTGCTCACTATACCTGCCTGGTCAATCAACCCTCTTCAAAACACTCCCCTAGCAGTAAAAGAGATAAAACCTTTCAAGACAGATGTTATTTGCAGAGAAATGGATGCAACTGGAAAACATTATGTTAAGTGAGATTAGTCAGTCACAAAGAGTAAAAAAACATATGTTCTCCCTAATATGCGGATGCTAGGGAGAAGATGGGCATAAGAGGGTCTCCAGATGAAAAAGGAGAAACCCTAGATAAGCAAAGAAGTTGACTTAACTGAAGGGGATGGCCGGGGGAGGGGGGGGACATCCTAATGCACATGATGTACTTTCACAAATATATCAAAGTCAATCACTAAACTGAACTTGAGAAGGAGGAAGGGCGAGGGAGTGGGGTGGGAATTGGGGAAGGGGTTAAATGAGAAAGGTGTGCATATATGCCTTTATCAGCTTGTACCTAACAAAGATGTATGATTACAATGCACCAATTAATATAAAAAAAAGACAGTACAGATTTTAAAAGTACCTATGAAATTTGAAAAATATGAATTCCCTGATAGAGGAACATAGATCACACAGAATATATTCATAGAGATTCAAATACTTATCCCTTAATTTATTTGGAGCTATAATTAACAACTTTCATAAATTTAATAACTTCTTAAGATTTTATCTCACAATTGAACTGCTTTCTAGTGTTCTACTACATTTCCATGCAAACCTGTATAGGATCCCATCTATTTTTACTATTTAAAATGTATATATATGTAAATTATTATTCATTGGATCCTTCTGCATCTGAGATATAAATGCTGAATCAATGTGGGAAACATCAAGTGTCTGTTTTAACCTGACTTGATTATACCTAAATATAAAATAGAAATTAGCATTTTTCTTGGTTGTATTTATTGTTGTATTATATCATGCATTAATTAAAAATATATGTGTTTTAAAAACACCTAATTTATAAGTTACCAGTCTATACACCATAAGGTCAAGATTTGTAAAGACTGAAAGATTTACACTAAATTTTTAACAGAATGTAATATATCCTTATTGATTATTTTTTAGATTTATTACAGATTTTAGCTCAGAATTAAAGGTTTAAAAAATAGAAAATAACCAGGTTCCAAGATGTCTGTGTTTTGTAACGTTGCCAGACATCATTTTTCTAGTCTATTGATGTGATTGACACGTAGCTATGATTCAGGAGGGAAACCATTATTAATAGGAAGAAAAGTTATGACTATTGAATCATGACACTTTGCTGTTTTAAGTAATTTGCTGGCTCTGTGTTCTTAAAGAGAACATGGTTGAAATGGAGAACAGGCTAAGGAGTCTGCACCTTTTTAAAAAATCAAAACACTAATGGAATGAGATATTGAGATCTGAAATTAAATAAGTACTCAGGGGTGGAAAGTGTCAGGATGGCTACAACACCAAATCAAACCCTGCACACAGATTCCCACTCGTACCCCTGCCCCGTCCCCACTTCCTGGAATCTGAACCTTCCACAGTTGTCATACAAATGAAAATTATGTCCACACGATGGACCATGAATTATCAGAGAAATTTCATCTGGTGAAATATGACTTACCTACAAAATATGAGACACAGAACTCCCTGAAATACAATGGGAGACAATAGTGGGAGAGATCCTCTAATTTATTCTATTGGTTCTTTTTGTTCAAATGTAGCACTGACTAAAATATAGAGCCCAGAGAGAAAGAGGTCTTAGATTTAACCTTATTTTGGTCCATTGAAATTTCTTCTATCCCATCCCCCTTTAGCCATAGTTTTAGAAATAACTGGGCACTCTTGAACATAGGAGAGCAGATGACAGGAGATAAGAACAAGCCTGCAAATCCATCACTGTGATTAGAGGGAAAAACAATTGACAATATTCTACTATTGATGCATCTTCTTTGGAATCTAAGTAGTCTATCTTTGAAATGTGTTTGGAATCCATCCCACCATTATACCCCTAATTTAAGTTCTCAACATTTATTGCATGAACTTAAAACTGACCCCAAGCTGGGTTCCCTGCTCCTGATCTCCCACACAAGAAACCATTACCACATTCAGAATTATATTTCATAGGCATAGATCCAGTTATGTCATTTCTAGCTCCTAAATCTTTGATAGCTTCACTTTGTCCCTCTGATTAAACCCCAAGTTCTTAGATGGCACTTACAACCCTGTACATCCCTTTATAGGCTTTTCTCTTTCAAAGCTTCCTTAAGTTCTGGCCAGATCATCTACTTATCCCTCTTACGCACATACTCTTTCCCTACTCTACACCTTTGCTAATATTCCCTCTATCTGGAATGTCCTTCCTTCTGTTTTTAGCTGGTGGAATCTTACTCCTTTTTCAATGCCCAAAAGTTTCCTTCTCTGTGAAGTCCTCCCATCACCACCTTCCTAGAGAGAAAGTGTACCTTTCTCCTTTCTCTTCACAGAACACTATCATGCCAGTAGCACTTCTGTCATTGTGTTATTGTCAATTGAATATCTTCTCCTCCCCTAAAGTAATGTTTGGCTTTATGAAATCATATCTTATTTTTCTTTGTGTTTTCAGAGCTTACAACAGTACTTGGCACATAATAAAGGCTCAACAATTATTGGTATATGCATCATTAGAGGAAAGAAACTTGTACTCTTAATTCTATATAAAATAAAGTAATTTTAAGATAAATAGAATAAAATACTTAGGTACTCAGAAGATCTTGACTGAATCATAATCAAAGAAAATGTTCATGGTTAGCAAAAAAAAAAAAAAAAACCAAACCAAACCAAACAAAAAACAAAAAAAATACCTTTACTACAGATCTACCAAGATCAGCCCTCTGTCAGCCCTCTTTAAGTGCTAGCAATGCAAACGTATGAAATGAAATCCCTAACTTTAATAATGCTGAAGATGCATTTGGAAAGCTTACAAATGAAATAATATATGCATTCATTCAACAAGATTTGTCAGGCACAATGTGCAAGGCATTCCAGTAAACAAATATCAAATAAGTATTATAGACGTTTCAAGAAATTCAGGGGATGAGATTATCAATTGGAACAATTGGGAAAGGTTTCATAGGGACAGTCAGAGGTGACTTAGAATAAGATTAATATTTAGAAAGAAAGAAGTGAGCGAATCATGCACATAAAAGGCAGCAATGGTAAAGCAGATTAGATAAGAGAAAGAGCAAATAAATCTATTTGGCAAGAATGTAGTATATGTTTACGACGATGTTTGAAGCTGGACTTGAGATTCAGCTAGAGATTAGGTTGCAGAGGAATCTACAAATGGAGTTTAGAAGGTGGATCTTATTTGGAGTGTTATAAAAAGTTAGAAAATAGAGAATACTATGTAGTATGCTTATCATTGTAAAAGAGGGAGAAATTAAAATAAAGAGAAGCTTTTCAGGAAACATACAATAGTGCAGGCTCAAGGGAATGACGAACTGCATTGGGAACTGACAATAGAAACAAAACAGGTAACAAACATAAATAAATAAATGCAAATGACAATGAAAAGTGATTCAAATTATAGTCTATGAAGTATGATGAAGTATGATGATTTAAGTATGGGCTTAAATTCCAGCTATAGTACTTAGCAGCCACATGAATTCGATGAAAATTAATTTTCCTATATCTCAGTTTTCTTAGTTCTAAAAGAGGGATATTGCTTGGTACAGTGATGTGTGCCTATAGTCTCAGCTATTTGAGAAATTGAAGTGGGAAAAATTCTTGAGCCCAGGAGTTTGAGGACAGCCTGGACAACATAGTGAGATCCCATCTCTTAATATAAAAAAGATGAAATAAAAATAACATAAAAAGAATACCAGCATAAATATAATATATATATACACATATGAATGAATGAAATCATATATACAAGACACTTAGCACATTTTCAGTCACATAGAAAAGAGCTGAGAGTGACTTCATCATTTACAGTCTCCATATCTGGGTAAATAATAGGCTCCCTGAAATACTAGATACAGATCTGGTTTGGTAGATGATCATAGTTTGGCTTTGGACATGTTGGGCTTTCATTGCAAAGTGTAGGCATTCTATGGACAGTTGAAGATCTGGGACCAAGATATAGGAGAAATAACAAGTTAGAGATTTAGAAGCTGTTAATTTATTAACCCATGTATTTATCCACTCAACAGGTATTTATTGAACACTTTGTACATTCCAGCCACTGAGCTGGATGCCGGGGGAAAAGTGGCCACAAACACTGTACCCACATAGTAAGTACTCTATTGAGAACTTAGTAGCCATACAGATGACTACAGACTGTGATAAGTGATACAAAGTCAAAGCCATCTCCTGAACCTCACACTTGAATCCATCAGTGTGATTAAGATAGTTGATGTAGGATACAAAGAAAGACATGCAGAGCTTAACTCTGAGACATGATTTATGTTTAAGAAATTGGAACAGATAATGCAGTCCATGAACTTGAGAGAGGAGAATAAGTCAGAGAGGTGGGAGACAGATGTGGGCACAGGGGGTATTGTGGAAGCCATGGTGAAAGAATCTTAAGAAAAAGGAGAATTTTCAACAGTGACAAATGACCACAGAGATGTCAAGGAGGAAGAAAAGCAAGTGAAAACATTGGAATCAACAATTAGAAAGTTACTGAAGATCATTAAAAGTATATTTTCAGAAGGAATGCAGAGAAACAATCAACATTCAGTAGTTTAGAGGAATGTTGATGGAAATGACACGAAAACTTAATACTCAGGATCAATTATTGAAGAAGTTCAGTCTAAAAAGCCAGCAAACAATAAATGAGCACTCAGGAGTTAATAAGGGCCTCTGCAACAGATTTAAAGGACATGGTGGTATACAAAAGTATATTATTGAAGTTATCAATGAACACTTTAAATATTTCATTTAAATGAAAAGCACGTATCCTTTCAATGATTTCTCCCCCACTTAAAATTGTATGATTTTTTTTTACTTTTGATGGTGTTCTTCCTTGCTTTGTAGGACTGGTGAAGATGGCTTAATTTTCAATTGAACAAATAGCTGGAGATTTCTAAATATATTAGGTGAGGAATCTTTATTATCTGCTTTTATGGGTTTCAATAACTTAGAAAGTAAAAGTAAAAGATAGACATGACATAGTTCGAGGATTTTTCAGTCCCACTAACCTACAAAACATCTAATATTAAATGGTATAACTGTAATATCAGAGATCAGCTAGGTCTTATTTAGCCAGTGCAAAATGAAATTGAGCTACAACAGAATGAAGCATTACTGTAGGGCTAGTGATATAGCTCAGTGGTAGAACATTTGCCTGGTAAGGGTGAGACCATGGATCATGGATTTGTTTCCCTGAACTACACACACACACACACACACACACACACACACACACACATACACACACAGAGTCAATACATCTGACTTATGGTCAAGTCAGGTGCAGGAAAAAAAGTAAAGTATGAATGAATTAAAGAGGGATTATTCTTAAATAAAATTCCTTGAGTGTTGTATTATTTGGCTTAACCCAACATCCAATATAATTGGAAAGAAATAGGAAGGAAGGAAGGAAGGAAGGAAGGAAGGAAGGAAGGAAGGAAGGAAGGAAGGAAGGAAGGAAGGAAGGAAGGGAGGGAGCAATCTTCTTTATATAGTACACAAAAGGGGGAAAACAATGAAAGTCTTCTTTGAAGAATCTTGTTTAAAGCAGTTATATGGATATGTATTCTCTGAAGGTAAAAAGCAAAGTTTATTATCCCAGTCTGGGTTTCCTTTGTGGTCTTAGGGTATATCAAGTCTTGTAACCATTCCTCTGCAAAAAGAAATTTCTAGAGGTTAGAGTGACAATGGCAGCTCTTCTCATCACATCACTACTTTATTGTAAACTTTATGCATATTCAAGGTTCTCAACTAAAACTCACAAAAGAACCTTTCAAAATTCCTATAGCCTTTCTGTAGATGTGACAATGCCTTAAGTCAGACCTTTTGTGAGCAGGAAAAGAAATCTGATATGCTCTGGTTTTGTCCCCAAGTTGGTGGACCAGGTAGTAGTCACTGTGTCCACTGGGCCACTTCATAGACAGCTTATAACAGGGATATTAACAAAAAATTTCCACTTGAGGTATAAATTCCCCTTCAAACACTAGCACAATTATTTTTCCCTAAATTGAAAAATAATTGCCATTTCCTTCCTGCATCACATGTGCCCAAAATTATTTGATTGATATGCAATAACCATTTCAGATTCTCAGCTGATCCAAGTGTATCTATACCCACAAATTAAAATGCAGAAAAAGGGAACCTGGCCAGATATATCATCCTTGCCCCCTTATCATCTTTTAGCATAGTGATTAAGAACACAGGCTCTCAAGTCAGACCATCTGAGTTCAAATACCACCTCTGCCACTTAGTTCCTTGGGCAAGGGACTTAAATTCTCCTCTACCAGTAGATCACCTATAAAATGTGGATAATGATTGTACCCACTTCATAGAGTTTCTGGAACATTAAATGAAATCACACTCGGATAGTACTTAGAGCAGTTCCTTGCACATAACAAGCCCTCAAAAAATGTTACCTGACAGCATAATAGATAATAAATTATATTCCATTCAGTTGACAGTCAACACATTTTTTAATTCTTTTATTGGATTCCTATGTCTAGATAGCTAAACTCAAATTATCATCTTTGCGAAGTTCATGGTTTGAGGGCTGAATATTAATCTGGCAGGTGGGAGTCTCAGTGGAGGCAGGCAGCAACTCATTATCTAATAATGTCTCATCAGTACAATCCAGCAGAGGTGAGACCTTTTCCAGGGTTGGGCAATCATTTTCCTGTCTATACCACAACTGCTGTGTACAGGAAGCACATCCTCTTGGCCTTATTCACGCATGTAATATCTGTATCACTTGATGAGTATGCTGAGTTGGGTTTCTTGGGCACAAAACTTGTGCATTGCTCAGGGCCCAAAACCTAGACGGGCCCCCTATGCTTGGCTTGATGCTCTACTCTTGCTGTCATGAAATCCTTAATAATCATTGCACAAAGGAGTTTGCCTATTGATTACTCACTGGGCCCCACAAATTATATAGCTTCTCATGCCTGGAATCGTGAGTTTTTCTCTTCTGTGACCCCAGGAACAGTGTAAAACCTTGATAAAAATTTATTGAAAGAATCACATTTAGGAACAAATGAATGAATGAAATTCATGGATGAATGAATGAATGACAGTGAAAACAGTCAGACATTTAAATGCCAGTTACATTTCTTTTTCCCTTAAAGGATAATGGAGAGTCAAGTCAGGATCCCACAAACGAGACAACATCCAAGCATGGGCTCAGATGCCAACGCTCCGATGGCACAGCCTAGGAAGCTGATTCCCTGGTTAAAACCAGGGAATTCCCACCAATGTCAATGGATGTCGGGGAAGAGAATTGATGGCAGGACCCAGCAAGGCCTGTCGTATTCATTTTGATAACTGGATTCAGTCACATTTACTCCTTAAAGGTTATTAGTTATTTTAAATAATTTTGTTAAATGCTCGAGAGGGAGAATGAAGACATATTAATAAACACACAATTATACAGGTTAGAGCAACAATGCAGTGCTGGTCATTCAGGAACCTTGTGCTAATTTTAATTAGCTGCTTTCCCTTGCTTTCAAATGTAATTAAAGGAGCTTAGTTGTGCTCAGTGATGCAAGCCACCTTATTTAATCACTAACATTATTTCCCTGAACTATTAATGATTTTCAAAACGCTTGTTTATGCAGAATTAGAACAGTAATTACCTTACCAGTTAATTTTGTACCTTCACATTTCACACCTAGCTCAAACGTCATTCATTTACCACGGCTTCTCTGTCAAAACAAAGAAATGCTTGTTCTAAATGTGCTTCTGAGTGCCAAATTGAAAGCCAAGTTTTGTAACACTAATAAAGTAGCTCCCAAGTGAAACAGGTGTAGTAATTTAGACCCTTCCTGTCTCGAGCTTGCACGTACATGCTATGTCTTTTCTTTATTAGCTTTAAAATGAGAGCTTGGTGTGCAAAATAAGCTATTTAATTCAGACTTGTGGAGCAGAATATAATCTTTAATTTAAACTAGTGCAGTAAAAAGAGGCCTTTAATTTTAACTGGCATGTGCGTGTGAATTTGAATTAATAATCCAGAAAATTGAAACTGTTTTGCTGCTGTTGCTGGATATTGACTGTTCTTCACATGCCCTTAGTTTCACTCACTCGATTTCTCTCCCAAACCATGGCTAGCACTTTCCTTCCCATTTTTTTTCTTCTTATGATGTAGCTGTTTTATGCAAAGCAGAGTTTTCTGAAAAAGAAAGTCTCAGTTGGCTGAGTTCCCTTTACTAAAAAATAAAACAAAAAAAACTTTAATAAAAATACTAAATCTGTATTAATTTGTTTTACAAAAAGGATATAATTAGCGTATTCATTATATCTACTTAAGATGTAATTCAAGTGTACTATGAATTCATGCCCGACTGAATCCATAGATGGGAAGACAACCTACCCGCCATCCTAGTGACAAGACCCCATTGACTCTGACCATACCAATTCCTACTCTGAAGATTATTCCCACACCAGGCAATGTTTAGAAAATATTAATAACAACAATTATACCTATGATGCTACCTGATTATGGTTTGGCTATAACTCAGTTGGATCCATATTTCAAAGCTCTTGCATAACAATGATTTAGCCAGGGAGCCTCCAGATATTAGGCTAATGCTCACTGAGCTCTGCTTCCCAGCATCCCAGAAACACTGAGCATGTATATCACACAATCAGCTATTATCATTATATTATTAATTCCTCCACTAACATAGGGCATTTTAATTTGATAACACATTTCTTTGTTAAAAACGTATTTCCCAGATCGTCAACACCTGCAGTTCAAGGCCATGTCTTTTTTAGTTAATGCTTGCAGGTGATTGAATGAACTTCTAAGATGGAAATGAATGCTAGAGATATAAATGTGCATTCCAAAATGTCAAATAGGTGGGGCTGTAGTGCAAAAATGCACTGAACTAAAAGTCAGGCGTGATGGCACACACCCATAATCACAGTACTTGGGAGGCTGAGTTAGGAGGGTTGCACTTTCAAGGCCAGCCTCAGCACCATAGTGAGATTCTCAGCAACCTAAAAAAAAACTTGTTTCAAAAGTAAAAATAAATAAATAAATAAAAGGGCTGGAGGTATAATTTAGAGGTTCAATCCCCAGTACAAAAAAAAAAGTATTAGGGAACCTAACATCTCTTAGGATAGAGAAAGGGAGGGAATAATTTGTTAGTATTAGCAGAGTTACTTATTGTATTTAATATGCACTGAGACTAGAAAAAGAAGAAAAGCAAAAGGTGAAAAAGTAAGAGAGCTCCAGCAGGCTCGTATATCTGGGATCAAGCAACCTCAAGTGCAAGCCCCTGACAGCTGCCAATGAATATACACAGCCTCCTCCCCCCAAGAAGCCTCACTGACCGGGCTTCATCAGGAGGAGCCAAGTGTTCCCATGAGAGGGAAGAATGCTATTCTAGGAGAGAGACCATGGATGGAATCCCAATGGCCTTACCATCCACCAAGCCAAATATAGATAGCTGATAGATAGACAGCCAGACAGAAATAGATATGCATTTATGTAAATGCCTATACCTTTTTGCTAGTTCTTGAAGCTCCTTTAATAGAAGGCAAAGCTTTTCATTAATTAAAGCTTAAAATTTAAATTGCTAGAAGGCAATCGTCTGTGAAGGTAAGCCTTACTCACATCAGAATGCAACAGTCAACACAGGTACCTAACACTCCTGTGTGATTTCAGCTGGGCAACAACAAAGAAAAGATGAAAAGATGTATGCAGTAGCAATTTGATGTCCAGAAGCTGAATACCTTTATTTCTGCTTTATGTTTACTTTTTATGAAGAAATTCCATTTCAAGCAGATTTCATGTGTGTGTGTGTGTGTGTGTGTGTGTGTGTGTGTGTGTGTGTGTGTGTTTTTACTGGGGATTGAATCTAGGGACATTCTACCTCCAAGCTACACCTCCACCCTTTTTGTTTTATTTTATTTTTATGTGGAAACAAGGTCTTGCTAACATGCTGAGGGTTTCACTAAGTTGTCCACGCTGACCTTGAACCTGTGATCCTCCTGTCTCGGCCTCCCAGGCATGAGCCACCACTCCTAGCTTCCAGCAGATTTCTTAATCAAGGTCAAACTACAGTTACATATGATCCAACTTTTATTTCTTATAATGTAGTCGTGTCTTCCCCAACTAAGTTTTGTTAGGGAGAACCAGTTCCTTGAAGGCAGGATCCATGCTGTACCCACCTGTCTTATCTTCACAGTCAAGTTCTGTGCTCAGTGAATAAAAACAAAAACTTCATAACATATCAAAGTATTGCTTGAATCACTGACTGAACAAAGTTAAATTTTATCAAACTTATTATACAGTTTAGGACGGCTCTGAATACAGTCAACATGGAGATCCTGTTAACCCATGTCATGGCTGTGCCTTGTACAATTTCATTGAGCAATCACCGATTATGCACTTACCATGTGTCAGACACTATGCTGAGCTCTGGGAAGACAAAGACTAGGAAGACCCACCCCTGCCCCAGTGAGGTTTAGAGAGACACATAGACAAATAGATTGAATACAGGGTGGTATATGAATCATAGAGGGGAAAAGAATCTCTCAGAATAGATTGTTACCAATTCTCATAAATATCTCTGGGGATATTTGGGAAATTTGTATTTCTATATTCTGGCTTTCTTGTTCTAGAAATCTAGTAAAGATCTTTTTCAGTTTTAAAATGCTGGCTAGGTTTTCTGTAAGCTAAATTGGAGTATATTCTACTATAAATCCATTTTCTATTGTTAAAATTTTCTTGACTATGTAGCCAGGCATAGTGGTACACACCTGAATTCCCAGCACTTGGGAGGCTAAGACAGGAGGATTGCAGGCTCAAGAACAGCCTCAGTAATTTAGTGAGACTCTTAGTTAGCAACCCAGTGAGACCCAATCCTGGGGTGTAGCTCTGAGGTAGAATGCCCTTGGGTTTAATCTCCAGCATCACACACACACACACACACACACACACACACACACACACACACACACACACAATCTTGACCATGGAAAACAGCTAGTATTCAGCTAGTATTTCCTATATAATTTTCCATGAATTATAAGATAATAATTGAGCCAATAATTATACTTTTCTTTCTTATGCTATTTCCCATCCTTTAATAAGTATAATCCTTTAATAAATATAAATATAAATTGTCAATGTAGTTAAAAGTAAGCTTAAAATTACTTTCTTTTTATTTTCTGTATCATTTTATATTTACTTTTCCTTCATTTGTTTCTTTATTCTTTCCTTCTTCCCTCACTTCCTGTAAATATATAGTCCTGTATGATATTCTGCATAGAATATGAAGACCAATAAAACCAGTCCCTACCCTTGAGGAGCTTACAGCCCTGCCAGGAAGATAATGTAAATGATATATTACTCACTAATCACAAATAAAAGTTTGGGAGTACAGAGTGAATAAAAATGATAGTGAGAAAAAGACTGATGGAGGAGGTAGAAAGGTGTAATTTCCACAGGAAGAGGAGTTGAAGAAATGTGCATCCAGGAAAAGAAACCCTGTAAGCAAGGACCAAGAGAGAGAAAAACAGCATTTGATGTGTGTAGGGAATTCCAAGTAATAATCATCATTGGGCAGGTGGATAAAGTAGGACACCAAATGACAGCAGTGGAAAATAAGGGAGGAAAGCTGGTTGGAGTCAGAGATTAGGTGCCCTCAAGTGTCAGGCAGTAGTGGTTGGACTATTCCCTAGGGCAATGTAGACCACTTTGAGTACTTTGGAGCAGAGGAGAAAAAATCAATAAAGATCAAAACAAATTAGTCTCCCTGCCTCCTAGAGGTAGAGTAGATAAAGTATGAGCTTTGAAATTAGGAATACCCAGTTAAAATTCTGGCTATTCCATTTCCTAATTGCTTAATCATGTAAACAGTTTTTAGATCTCTCCCCCAGCCTTAGTTTCATTTGTCCAGTGGGATAGTCAAACCTCTCTCACCAGTGTGTCCTGGAAGTGAAATGCTATACTGTAACAAAATGCTTGAACCTGGCATA